>JAJOOO010015456.1:0-26329 GCA_029582685.1 Solanum piurae | reverse complement strand
TTTTTTTTATTTACAAAAGTAAAACGTGAAAAATGCAAATTGTAGAGTGTTTTTCATATGTGAAAAACTTCCATATATGTAATATAATAAAATGTGTAGCATTTTCCGCCCATGAAATTGACTTCACGAAAATGCAAGATCCACCAACAAGTCTTGCCGACCCTTAAAAAATAATTTTGAGATAATTTTGCGATAAAATTTAAGTTATATACATTGTTAGTGTAAGAAGTTTTTACACTATTAGATAACATTTACTTGTGTCTTATTATTTCAAACAATCTGACTTATTTTCAAGATTATAAACATCATATTTAAAAAGACTTATCTGTAAATTTATTTTATGACTAATTACAATATTGTCGTTAATGTATCGTGAAATGTCAATGATAGAGCAATAGACGAAGATCATATATATCTAGGAAGATAAATGTCGATATAAGCATTATCGACCTCGTGTTAATTAGCATATGTAATTGGAGCAACATGATGAGCAACTTGTAGTTCATAAATGTTTAGATAAAATGCACACTTTTGCTACCATAGAGAAAGAATAATGAGTATTTTCATTGAGTTTAATTTTTATACGTACACAATAACGGAACATTCAGTATTACTTTATTGAACTATACTAGATATATTGTTATTGTATATTTATATACATGTGATGTAACTATGATTTTTATTTTATAGGTTCTGAATCATATTTCACTTTACTTATTATATTATACATAGAACATATTAATTTTTTAAAGACAAATACATGATTTTAAGTCAAGGTTGTTAAATTCTTCCGAACCCATTGTTGTAACCAAGGTTCCGCCCCACTATCGATCAAGATATTAATTAAAAGATAACTATTGATAACCGTTCATAGAATGTGTGATTAGTTTTTTAAAATAGTGCACGTCATTTTTGCAAGAATATGTTAGAATACGTGTTAATTTTATAAAGAAGCAACGTATATAGTTAGCAGACTCAATAGTTTCAAATAAGTACGTAGATATATAAAGTGCTATTGGACCAGAAATATACAACTTTCAAAATATAAGGCCATCTTTTTGTACATCGAAGCTCAATGGAAGCAACATTATATTATAAAGTTAGAGCAAAATATATAGAGTTTAACAAAAAAAAAGAAAAGAGAAAGATGGAAGTAACTTATATAAAAGGATATTAAACCATGCATGTAGTACTTTATTGCCTAAATTTGCAGCCATTTTACTAAAATAATTGACTTGAATCATTTTGAAATTCTATTCCTATAACTTGTAGTAATTAAAGATTTTTCAAGATTCAAATGTTTTACTTCATCAACTCCTACAAGGATTTGTTTCTCCATGACCATCACAATGCTTATCCTCTTCAACTATGACTTTGACATGCACAAAACTAATACTATGACAACATATATGATAGTATTCGTCAACATAGACAGAATTGGATTTAAAACATTTGAACAAAGTTTGAATTAAAGCTATATAGTATTGAATTCAGCTGAACCAGAAGCCTAATTAACATATCCTAGTTCCGTCGACTTTGCATGTTGAACACACAAAATATCTAAAATCACAAAGAAAACTCTACATCTTTTTGTTGGAGAAAATGAAATTGCTTTGAATTGTTGTATTTCCTCTTTGGCTTGGTGAAGCTTCCTTGACAGATGGAGAAAAGGCATGACAAAGAGGTTGGAAAATTAATACTGGAAACATAACAATGACTTAAAAATATCATTTTCTCTCCTTATAACTAGTCACAAATTCTATATTTTAGATTAAAAGGTTCAAATTTATATATATATATATATATATTCTATTCTGTAATTTATTATCGATGGATTTAGGTGAACTCCTCGATACTCTGTGTCCGCATATGATGTGTTTCTTTTTTAGGAACCATATTTATTTATTTAAAAAAGAAGGGCAGGCCATTTATGAACAGAAAACAAAATTCTAAATCTATTATTTTGTCAAATCGAAGTTAGTATTGATTATGAAGTGTGAATAAGAAAAGTCGATAAAATAAATTGCAGTCACTAGTCAACATATCAAGGGCAAATTTGACATTTAAATGTCAAAAACAAACAAACTGGTAAAACCTGAAAGGTTATTTTAGTCTAATCACAACGTGACCGTGTAAGCAGACTTTTCGGACATTAAATTCAAGCTTTTAATCAGAGTAGTCAATTAATTAACTTTTTTTCCCACAATTACCCCTCTCATTAGCCGCATCTCAATTAATCATATATGGTATTTCCGTAAATATAACAAAAACTATACCCCTCAAACCCCAATTCTTGAAATATTATCCTCTATATAAACCCTTTACATCATCTTAGTTCCAACTAACAGCTTCTTCTTCCTCCCATAACTCAATTGACTTTTTCTCTCTAAATCATACAAATTTCTTCCTTTTCTCTCTCTAAAAATTCAAAAAAATGCAGGTGGCAGCAACACTTCCGGCGACCGGTGTCCATTATTTTCCGACACGGCGAGCCAGTTTCAAATGCAATGGCTATTCATCACCATTGAAACCAATAACTAGAGCTAGTTCGATAAATGCACAAAGTTTAAAAACAATAGCACCAGTAACAACAACTACAGAGATGACGAAAATACATCTCTCAAATCTTGAAAAGCTTTTGCAAAAGGAGGCGAAGCCGGAGCCGGTAATTCAAAAACAGGGGAAAACAGGGGAAAACAGAGGAAAGCAGGGGGGAAAAACAGAGGAAAACAGGGGAAGGAACTTGTTGGAAGGGCTAAATTTGTCTAGAATTTGGCCTGAGATGAAAGCAGCTGAAGAAATGTCACCAAGGCATTTGATTAGGTTACATAGAATGTTGTCATCGAAATCAATGGAGTATTCTCCAAGGAACAATCTTGGTAGCAGGTGGAAGGAGTATCATGGTTGTAAAGATTGGTTAGGACTTCTTGATCCATTGGACGAAAATCTCCGGCGAGAATTAGTCCGGTACGGGGAGTTTATTCAGGCGGCTTACCATTGTTTCCACTCCGATCCCGCCACGTCAGCAAATGAAAACGCTCACGTGGCGAAGGACGTGTCGTTGCCTGACAGGTCATACAAGGTGACTAAGAGTCTTTACGCCACGTCATCCATTGGACTTCCTAAGTGGGTGGATGACGTGGCGCCCGACCTCGGGTGGATGACCCAGAGGTCGAGTTGGATCGGGTACGTCGCGGTATGCGACGATAAAGCCGAGATCCAACGTATGGGGAGGAGGGATATTGTCATCGCGTTGCGGGGAACTGCAACGTGTCTTGAGTGGGGGGAAAATCTCCGCGATGTGCTCGTTCAAATGCCGGGAGAAAATGAATTAGTTGACGCACAACCTAAAGTAGAATGTGGATTTTTGAGCTTGTACAAAACAGGTGGAGCTAAAATCCCAAGCTTAGCTGAATCTGTTGTAAATGAAGTGAAAAGACTTATTGAAATGTACAAAGGGGAGGCACTAAGTATAACAGTAACAGGACATAGTCTTGGTGCTGCATTGGCTTTACTAGTAGCAGATGACATAAGTACATGCTCACCAAATGCTCCACCAGTCGCAGTTTTTTCCTTTGGTGGCCCTCGAGTAGGCAACAAAGGTTTCGCGAATCGTCTGGAGTCCAAAAACGTTAAGGTGTTACGTATCGTGAACAAGCAAGACATGATCACTAAAGTTCCAGGGATGTTTGTGAGCGAAGCAATAGACAAGAAACTAAGAGACACCGGAGCCTCGGGGGTGTTGAACTTGCTTGACAATAGCATGCCATGGGCTTATTCACATGTTGGCACAGAATTGAGAGTTGACACAACAAAGTCTCCATTTTTGAAACCTAATGCAGATGTTGCATGTTGTCATGACTTGGAAGCATATTTGCATTTGGTGGATGGATATTTGGGATCAAATGAATCATTTAGACCAAATGCTAAGAGGAGTCTAGCTAAGTTGTTAAATGAACAAGGTGGTAATATTAAGAAATTGTACAAGGGAAAAGATTTGAGTAGTCTCAATCTTAATAGAGAATTTAGTTTTCCTAGGCCTAGTTGTTTACCTAGTCCTACTGTCTTGCCTAGTCCTTCATCTTGAGTTTATTGGGATGAAAGAATATGTATGCTTCTTGTACAAATTTAAGAAGTATATGTTTTCTATTTGTATAATTACTATTCCTTTTTTTCTTCTTTTGATGACATTAGATATAACTAGAAAGGTCTAAAATCTGGAAAATTATCACAGAAGTTGCATATGAAAATGACTTGAGAACAAAGAATGCAAGAAATTAAGAGATTCAATAGTTATTTTGCCCACTTAGCAAAGAGAAACAACATATAATGGAGTATTATTTTTTTATTTTTTTTGGTTTTCTATTCCTGTGTCCGGAGTCCACATTGGAGCCTGACCTAAATGTGGATCGCATACTGCAGGGCCCATTCGAGAGTGACACTCCCAACATGATTTTCTCCATACCCAGAACTCAAACTCGAGATCTCTGATTAGGAGTGAAACAGTCTCACCATTACATCACAACTCATGTTGGTTGTAATGGAGTATTATTGACAAACGAGTGGAACCACTCAAGGTAATAAGTTTTTCTGACTCATTACACGGGATTTTGTTGTTTTACCTAAGATATAGTTATAAAATATTAATTTGATTTAAATATTACAATACTAATGATGGTGGAATTTATTAATACACATTCTTGAAAAAAAGTCAACAACATATTAATGTACAAAACAAGTGTAGTAACATATATTAATTAATACACATTGGAGAAAAGAAATTATGTGAATATTATTAGAAGTACGGCAACACTCTACTACCTATAAACCTTTTGGTCATAATTCTCGACCTTCATCCATTTCTTAAGATCATGTCCTCAATCAGTTAAAGTTATATCATGTTGGGTGTAATCACCTCCCCCCCCCCCCCTTTTTTCCTTTACCCTATTTCTACCTCTTTTAACTCTTGCTATAGCCAACCTCTCACACCTCCTCACTAGCTAGCGAATTGTCACATTTTTTTTCCACATGTCTTAACCATCTCAACCTCGCTTCTTGTATCATCTCAACCTGTGTAACTTGATTCTTAGTTATCTCTCTTTTAATATGCCTATACATTCATATGAGTATTCTTAATTCTCATCTCTACTACTTTCATCTTCTAAACGTGGACATTCTTGATTGACCAGCATTCAACCACATATAATAGTGTTGTTGTTATGGATGCATTGGAAGCCCTTAAATTAAGTATTTAATTATATTTTTAGTTGCTTTATTTATTATTCTAGAATAAGGTTTAGTTTCAGAGTTTCATAAGGATTAGGTTAAGTTATAGTTATTAGCTTGGAATAGAATTTAGGTCTCCTACTTTCATAAGAATTAGACTTCTTATTTAAAGGGGCTTTTGATGAATAAAACAGTAAGTCATATTTCAGCAAAAAACAGGAGATTAGAGTTCTCTCTTCCATTGAACTCTAAGGTTTCAGTTAAGACTGGGAGCTGGACCGTAATGGAACCACCGGACCGGAATGAACCGGTACCGGATCGAAACGGGATGGGTTTAATAAAGTTTTTTTTTAAAAAATAATATTTTTGAGCTAAAGTTTTCAAGATTTGAATCTTTTGAAGTTTATTAAGTTTGCAAGTTAAGTTTAATAAAGTTTTTTTTTAAAAAATGTTTTTGAGTTTAAGTTTTCAAGATTTAAATCTTTTGAAGTTTATAAGTTATTACTTAGTAATATGTTTGAGTTATATTTACAACTTGTAAGTTAAATAACTTAAGTTTGTAATTTTAAAAAAATTAAATAAAAATAAGGATAAAACAATGACACAAAGTCACAAATTAAAAAATATCAATCCAATTTATTTAAATTTGTATTACAAATTACAATTTACAACTATTAGTAGAGTGCATAGTTTATGCAGTCACCTTCTAGGAAGGGTTCTGTTTCAACTAAGCCTCGAATGTAATACTAATAGTTATATAGTCCCGTAAATCCATTCTCTAACTCAGCTATAGATTGACCGTAATCAACTACTGGTCTTGGTAAAGCTCGTTGACGATCTTGAAGTTCAATGCCATCGTCACTACCACATCCAATGGCTGAATCTATGAAAAGTTCAAATTGACTATCTAACTTTGGAAGTCTTTGATTTCTCCGCTCATTATTTATCCAATCTCTAAACAACACCAATATCTCCAAACTGTCTTCTGCTAACGAATATATGTGGTCTCCAATTTGAAATCTTGTCGTGCTGAAAGCTACCTCCGAAGTTACTGATGATCCTTGAATTGCAAGCACGTCCTTCACCACCCTACTAAGTTTTGGAAATTGAGTTCCACGAGCCCTCCACCAGTTCAATAGTTGTGGTATACCTTCATCGTTTGTACTATTATCTGAACCCTGTTCAAGATATTTAAATAATTCACATTTATTAGAAGAGTCAAGACCAAGTTTATGTTTCACTCTACCATGGGCACCTACTCGAGGCATAGACATTTGAGGATTTTCAACAGTATATAAGGAACAATATTTATCATACATTTCTTTAGCAAGTAATTTTATACTATTTTGACATGTTACAAAATCAGATTTTTCTTCTGGTTTAATATCTAAATTTTGATAAATGCATTCAACTAAAGTTTTTGCACCATATTCTTGAAAAGAATTGCAGTTAAATAAATTTGAGGTATAGAAAAAAAATATTTCTTAAATTTTGTAATCATAACTTCAATAGCACTGGTAAATAATTTATTTGTTTTATATTTAGAAAAGAGATATGAAATCTCACATATATGTATTAAAATTTCAGAAATAGTAGGATAATACATTCCAGAAATTTTTTTAGTAGTATCATAAAATGTTTTAAAAAATATTCTAAGTTCATTTACTTCATCCCAATCACTATCATTAAGTTTAAATTCAGGATAAGCATTATGACTATTAAATTGCATAGTAATAGGTTCTCTATATGTATAAGCAACTTCAAGCATATCATAAAAGAAATTCCATCTAGTTTTTACATGCTTCAGAACTTTTCTAAACGGAAGTTTACATGCATTACAAAGCTCTTTAAATTGATTAATTCTACTAGTACTATGCATATGAAAAATATAAAAACAAGCATTATCAACTTTATCAAAATTATTTTCAAATAATTTCACACCGTCACTAACAACCAAATTTAATATATGCGCAGCACATCTAACACGAAAAACATATTTACTAATAGGACAAAGTCTAGGTTCTAGCATATTAATAGCATTTAAATTAGCAGAAACATTATCTAAAATAATACTAATGACTTTATCACAAAGACCGAAAAAATATAAAATTTCCAACACAATAGTAGCAATATACATTCCAGTTTTTTTCTTTTGACAAATTTTATAACCAATAATTCTTTTTTGTAAATTCCAATTATAATCAGTCCAATGCGCAGTAACAATTAAATAATCAAAACCATTAGGACTACGACCCATATCAGTGGTAATAGCAACTCTACAATCCATTATTTCAAAATAGGCACGCAAATATTGACAATATTTTTCTTGAAATTCAAAAATATCTATTTTTACCATGCTTCTTGATAAACCTTTAAAACTATGATTATATGTATCACGAATATATTCAATAAAACCCGGATGTTCTCCAAAACTAAAAGGTAAACCACAAACAAACAACCATTTTAGCAAAATTTTCACGATCACGATCCTTATTATCGGTTCGATGTGTAAGAGGACCACTTGGGTTATTTAATTCACCTTGAACCATATTTGACCCTCTAGTCGATGTTTCAACGCTAGAATCTTCACAAACATCAAGAGAAGATATATATGCAAATCACTCTTTACTATGCTTATTAATCAAATATTTTTTTAATCCCCCCGTTGAACCTCCACTCCCACCAAATGTATATTTAAAATGTTGTTTACAAATATTACATATACTAAAAGTTTTTTCTTCATTCAAATAACAAAATTTCCACACATTTGATTTTAAAGTACGTTGTACCTTGGTCTTACCTCTAGTTGAAACAATAGGGGGACGACTAGTTCCAACCGGAGGATTGTCCTCCTGAGGTGGAACTTCAGTACTATTGAGGTCGGGACTAGTCGGTGTATCATCTAAATCTTTTTCATCAATTTCTACTTCTTCATTTTCTTGATAATTACCATAATGTCTTTCATAAACCTCTTCGGGAATTATAGGAGTATCCGAATTAATTTCTATAGGACCGGGACGAGAAAAACTAGTTTCATTCACATGAGTAAATTCATCAGTATTCATTCTAACAAGAGGAAAATTAGATTTAGAAGAACTAGAACCGTTTTTATTTTTTGTAAACATATTTTTTCTGTGTACAATACCTTTTTTACCTCCACTTTTTTTAGAAGACTCCATGATATAAAATTATAAATTATGATTCTTAATTGTTAAATATTGTAAATACGTAAATTATAATTAAAAATATAAAGAGAGGGAGTATATATAGTTTTTAGAATTTGTGATTATGTGTTGGAATTGAAAAATATGGTCGTTGAAAATATTTCCGTTGGGAGAATGGGGGGCTGGGGAAGTCAGCCTTGCCATTGGCTAGTGGGGACTGGGGATGGGACAGGTCGGCAGGGGCAGGCGGCAGGGGGCAGGGGCAGGGGCAGCAGGCAGTAGGCTTTTCAGCCTTTGCTGGAAAGCTGCCCTTGGGAAGACTTTATATATATATATATATATATATATATAAATTATAATATAAAATATAAATTAATTAATAAAAAATAATTAATCGGAATCGGATCGAAACATAACGGAACCAAAATAAATTGGGATAAATCGATATCGGTACATTAGTATCAAATCGTGATACCATTCCGTCCCGTGTACCGGTTCACGATGTCCCGTTCCGTCCCGAAGACTATCGGATCGAAACCGATCGAAATGGTACTGGTACAACTCAGTCCGGTGCCCAGTCTTAGTTTCAGTCTCCCTTTGAAGAGCTGAAGAGATCGGAGTTCTGTTTTAATGAATTCTAAGATTTCAGTCGCCCTTTAACGAGCTGATTTATATATCCCCCTGTGAATCAATCTTTCTCTAAGAATCATAACAATTTGGTATCAGAGCCTAACACAATGGGCGATGAGATCAATTCTCGATTTCAAGGAGAACATACCATTACAGAAACCCTAATGGACTCTAAAATTATGCCTCATCAAAAGAATTGTCCAAGTCATCCAAGAACAATTGTCTAGATTGAGAATTGACTCAACAAAACCAATAACCCACAAACCTGAGTCAAATAGTTCCCAGACAACTAGCAGATCAACAATTCCTGTTGCAAAAGGCAATACACTACCTACTTATAATGACACCAATAATCCATTAATCCAGGCACATCGGTGTGAATATTTTTTAGAAAAAAATCAACATACAATGAAAGCAACAAAGATTGGTGTGACTAGATTTCACATGTTCGGACTAGCACCATTATGGTATTATCAACTTAAATAAGCGAAAGACTCAATGAGTTGGGAAGAATATCAGCGATTTAGACCTCATGAAAGTAACAACATGATGGGAAAATTAGTCATGCTTCAGCAAACTGATAGAGTCAAAATTTATCAATGTCAACTTCAAGCTAGGGCTGGAATTAGATAAGTTGATACTGATCCAGATTTTTTGGATGATTGCCCCGAAACTTGAGCTTGAGGACAAGCTCTTTCAACGTGAGGGGAGTAATGTTAGGGATGCGTTAGAAGTCATTAATTTAAGTATTTAAATATATTTTTAGTTGCTTTATTTATTATTCTAGAATAAGGTTTAGTTTCAGAGTTTCATAAGAATTAGGTTAAGTTATAGTTATTAGCTTGGAATAGGATTTAGGTCTCCCACTTTCATAAGAATTAGACTTCTTATTGATGTAATAAGACTCCTATTTAAATGGGCTTTTGATGAATAAAACAGTAAGTCATATTTCAGCAAAAAATAGGAGATTAGAGTTCTCTCTTCAATTGAACTCTAAGGTTTCAGTCTCCCTTTGAAGAGCTGAAGAGATCGGAGTTCTCTTTTAATGAATTCTAAGGTTTCAGCCTCTCTTTAACGAGCTGATTTATATATCGCCCTGTGAATCGATCATTCCCTAAAGATTCATAACAATTTAATTTTATGGATGCGTTGAAAGCCCTTAAATTAAATATTTTATTATATATTTAGTTGCTTTATTTATTATTCTAGAATATGATTTATGTTTCATAGTTTCATAAAGATTATGCTAAGTTATAGTTATTAGTTTGGAATAGGATTTAGGTCTCTTACTTTCATAAGAATTAGACTTTCTATTGATGTAATAAGACTCTTATTTAAAGGGGCTTTTGATGAATAAATCAGTAAGTCATAATTCAGCAAAAAATAGGAGATTAGAGTTCTCTCTTCCCTTGAACTCTAAGGTTTCAGTCTCCCTTTGAAGAGCTGAAGAGATCGGAGTTCTGTTTTAATGAATTCTAAAGTTTCAGCCTTCCTTTAACGAGTTGATTTATATATCGCCCTGTGAATCGATCCTTCTCTAAGAATCATAACAATTTGGTATAAGAGCCTAACACAATGGGCGATGAGATCAGTTCTCGGTTTTAAGAAGAACGTACCGAAACCCTAATGAACTCTATAATTGCAGTAATGGAACAACACCTCAGAGAAAGAATTGTCCAAGTTATCCAAGAACAATTGTCTAGATTGGGAATTAACTCCACAAAACCAGCAACCCACAAACCTGAGTCAAATAGTGCCAACTCAACTAGCAGATCCATAATTCCTGCTACAAAAGGCAATACACCACCTACTTATAACGGCACCAATAACCCATTAATTCGGGCACATCGTTGTGAATAATTTTTTGAAAAAAAATCAACATACAACAAAAGCAAAAAAGGTTGGTGTGGCTGAATTTCACATGTTCGGTCTAGCACCACTATGGTACTATCAACTTAAACGAGCGAAAGACTCAATGAATTGGGAAGAATTTCAGCGATTTGGACCTCCTAAAAGTAGCAACCTGATGTGCGAATTAGTCATGCTTCAGCAAACTGATAGAGTCAAAATTTATCAATGTCAACTTCAAGCTAGGGCTGGAATTGGATAAGTTGATACTGATCCAGATTTTCTGGATGATTGCCTCAAATTTAAGCTTGAGGACAAGCTCTTTCAACGTAAGAAGGGGTAATGTTATGGATGCGTTGGGATCCCTTAAATTAAGTATTTAATTATATTTTTAGTTGCTTTATTTATTATTCTAGAATAGGATTTATGTTTCATAGTTTCATAAGGATTATGTTAAGTTATAGTTATTAGTTTGGAATAGGATTTAGGTCTCCTACTTTCATAAGAATTAGACTTCTTATTGATGTAATAAGAATCCTATTTAAAGGGGCTTTTGATGAATAAATTAGTAAGTCATAATTCAGCAAAAAAACAGGAGATTAAAGTTTTCTCTTCCCTTGAACTCTAAGGTTTCAGTCTCCCTTTGAAGAGCTGAAGAGATCAGAGTTATCTTTTAATGAATTCTAAGGTTTCAGCCTCCCTTTAACGAGCTGATTTATATATCGCCATGTAAATCGATCCTTCTCTAAGAATCATAACAGTTGCCCACGATAGATCATTTACCTTTTGAACATCCACACTCTAAAAATATGTTCCACATAGATTTAATTACAATATGATTGACTATCACTTCATTAATTAATTAATCTTCAATATTGTTTTAAGTGAGGTTAAAAATATTAAATTCACCATTAATATTTTGACACCTAAAATAAATTTACTAGTTTCACTATCACCTTGATCCATCAATGCCAGTCTGCCACCAAAACTTAAAATTTTGAAAAGCAAGCAATAATTATTTATTTTAATATAATAAATTATCAATATATGGGATAACCCTAGAATCAAAGATTAAAAATTAATTTTTGAATATATAATCATACCATGTAAAAGTAAACAAATAAGAAAAAAATAAAAAGAGAAAGAAAGAGTACATACAGGAGGCCAAATTTTGGATGGTAGCAATCAGATCAATAACAAAAGTTAGAACCCCAACTTTTTATAAAAAAAATTGAGCTAAGCTTTTCTGTATGTCTAAGTACAAATCAATAGTCATATATTGTTTTAGAGTACAACACAAATACTATTTTCCTATTTTTTACATTTACCATTTTTTTAAAAAAAAATTATATTAAACTCACATATAATTTAGTTAATCCATATTTTTCTGTTTTTTTCTTAAAATTCTTTTTATATAAAACCATGTATGAAATTATCCCAAAAATAAATCTTGCCTACAAAATTTTGAACCCACGACCAGGGGGGCGAACATTTTCGCTTGGTGCACACATATCATTGGGCCAATCATTGCACTTTGCTTGTGGGTTCGCTGGAAATGTCTATATACATTTAATTTCATATTTTTATATAAATATAGAATCTACGGAAAAGCTAGGGGTTCGCCCGAACCCCTTCCGATACAGTAGCTCCGCTCCTGATAATAGTGTTGCCCACAATAGATCATTTACCTTTTGAACATCCACACTCTAATAATGTGTTCCCTATTGCATAGATTTAATTACAATATGATTGACTGTCACTTCATTAATTAATTAATTAACATCAACGCCCACTAGTTTAATGAGCACTTAATCCAAGTATTAGATCCAAATAATTGGTTGGTGTCACCTTCAACATGTACAAACTACAAACTAACGCTTATTCAACCTGCTCATAGCTAAATGTCTTTTAGTTTTAAATTCTAAACTAGCCACGTTATAAATATATAATTATTGATAGGATTGCTGTTAAACATTTGATGCTTATGTTTCCTAATAAATTGTTTTTATATATATAAGAATAACAAAACTTGAACAAATTGTATATATACATATGTCTATCGAAAATAATAATTGTACCTTCATAAAAATAGGAGTAAGTTTACATATACATTGTCTTATTTAGATCGTACTGATGAAATTACACAATATGTTACATTACAATTTTGTGTTTTGTTGGAACCCCGGGACAATCCACAATCTCTGTCTTTCTAGTGAGCACTTTGTGATAACCCACTCATTGTGCAATAGCTCGCAAGCAACACCTGAGATATAAACCGCGCTAGGTAAGTCTCATGTGATGAACTCATGATTGAATAACAAACTAGAACTAGATTCAATTTCAGATCTCCCCACATGAAAGACTCACCTATCTATCACTCAACCATGTCCTTGGCGGGGCTGATATTATTATTATTGTTAAGAAATTGTATATATCGTTAAAAAAATGTGTATAGTTGTAGAATGGGCATAAATCATAATATATGGCGCCCACCGTGCATGTATAAACTCATCAATTAATACATGAAAAGAGAAAAATAAAATTGTAGTTGTACTTGCTGTAAAGATCATGATTTTGAAATTATATTTTGAACACCGATTAGTACCAAATAATTAAACAAATGAACTAGGGAATCCATGTGTGCATTTTTATTAATTCTCTACATCATAAACTAATGAAATTTATTGAGACACATGCCTAAATAATTATGTCTTGTAGGGTGTAGATCCGAAAAGTATTTGAGACAATAACCGGGTCATTTGCACAATGCCCTTATTTTGAGTTGTTTTTAATTTTTGCTCTTTAAAATTATTGGTCTTTGATTTTTATTTTTTTGAGTTTGAAGTAATAAAGATTGAAGCTGTCCTTGATAACGAAAAATAAAATAAAAAAGAAAATTTGCAAGATCTAAGTAAGTTAAATTAAGCTTAAGACACAAATTTAGTGACCCAAGTTACGCCTCAAGACATAAATTTAATGGTCAACTTATGACACGGGGCAATATAAGTTATGACTTAAGAAATAAATTGTCTAAAAATATTTTCTTGCGAATAAGAAATTAGGCCTTAAGACAAAACATTCTCTAATAAGTTTAGTCTGCGAGATTGGTTGTGCCCAGTGAATTAGGTCATTGTACTTAAGGGTACAATGATCTCAATTTAAAAAAAATTAAATCAGCAATTGGAAAATAAATTAAAACCAAAAATCTGAATGGCAAAAATTAAAGACTTGTGAAAAACTTGAAAATAGCCCTGCATTAAAATGGATAATATTTGGTGGGCGTCCGACTTCTCGGTGATCGAATAAGAGAGGTTTTTACCGCTTTCTCTTCTCTCCAGCACTCTCGGACTGATCATCTTGCTGCAACAAAGCAAGCTTAGGAATGAATCTAATGGAAATTTAGGTCTCTGTCCACTTGAAAGATTATTCTTTCCTCCTCGGCGGCTAAGAGAAGGCATACAAGAGGAGCCCATTTGAAGAAAATAAAGGGAAAATTACATAAATGGTCCATAAAATTCAAAGTAATTATAAGTTCATACTCAAATCAAAAGTAATTCCTGAAATATCTATTTTTTTATAAATAATTACAGTCCATACCCCACATTCATTAAGGGTGATAATTTTTGCTTAACTGATGCTAAATCGGTATCATATATTGTATTGATATCATTAAAGTTGATAATTTCGCTTAACTGATACTAAATCAGTATATATATACTGTATTGGTATCATTAATGTTTATTGTTCATAAATTAGTTATTAGCCAAGGATACTATAGAGTATATATGTATATTGTTGTGGTATCATTAAGGTTTCTTATTCAGAAATTATTTCTGAATAAGAAACCTTAATGATACCAATGCAGTATATATATACTGATTTAGTATCAATTTAGCGAAATTATCAGTCTTAATGATACCAATACAGTATATATATACTGATTAGTATCAATTCAACGAAATTATCAGCCTTAATGATACCAAAATAGTATATGATACTGATTTAGTATCAGTTAAGCGAAATTAGCAAGGGGGTATATAGTGTAATTATTTAGTGGGGTATGAATATAAAGAAGTATATATCTGATTATTATTTTGCTTTTATGTGGTATTTGCTTATTTTTCCCAAAAATAAATACTTAGAATTCTAAGATTTGATTGATATTCCAATTTTTTCATATTCCGTTACTCAAAATATTTTTAAAGAATGTTTTTTCCACTCATTTGAAGAAAAGAAATAGAATTCTAGGATTTTGTGAGCACCCCCTAGTGGTTAGGTACTTGTAAGTTAATGTCATTGTTGGTTTTTGACGAATCTAATTCTAGAGAACCCTTAGAAAGCACATTATATACGAAGTAATTGAAATGAAATTAACAAGAACATAGAACTCTCTATAACACACAAGGGGGTCGTTTAGTAAAGATAAAATTTGAATCATAGGTTCAATATGATTTAAGGAAAATGAGATTTACAGAATAAGATATGAAAGTATATTTATATATAATGAAAATTGGGAAACTTACATAAATATACTATATTAAGAAATTTGTTACATTTATAATACAATTTTAATACATATTATAGATAACAATTTATAAAACACATATAATACAAGTTTTATTGTTGAATAATACATTTATCACACATTTTAATACACTTATAATACAATGTGTCAATTTCTTACAAAACAAGCATAATATATTTTAAAACAATTATAATACATATATATTGCATACATAATTCATTTTTAATACATACTGCAAATTTATCATAGTATTGTTATATATTGCTATAAATGGTACTTAATAAATAAAAAGTATCGTTAAAATCAGTAATTATTTATTAAAATGTACCAATTCAAGTAATTTTTCGCAAATAATAGCCACTATAATATGTGTATTAACTTTGTTTGATACACTCTTCGATGTTTGTGTCTTAGTTATACATTCTATTTGATATTATGCTCGGTATGATTAATACATGGAAAATCATAGCATTAGCAACGCAAGAGGTTTTATGTCATGCATTAACATAGTTAGAGATACAATCTCCCCTCAAAATTCTTTTCACATCCTTTTTACCGTATTTGTTGAGGGTGTTTGATCTTAGTTAACAAATATCTTTTAGAAATTATATAATGCATATTATTTTTAATATAACAAACCACAATTGCATAAGTAAGGATCTCAACAGATCTAATGCAAACATAACTAGTGTCAATAAAACTAATACACCATATTCAACACTATTCTTATACACCCGATCAAACGATCTCAAAATTTTAATGAGATTCATCATGTCCTATATATAAATACGAAGTTAGAATTTTAAATTTATAATTCAAATTATTTATATATATTAAAATGATTTTTGACACAAATACCGATTAATTTTATTGATATAAAAAATAGATCCATACAAAAATAAATAACTTAGAACTTTGATCTTTTTTTTAACCCTAAACTTTGTCATCCTCGGTTGTCCACTTTTAACATGAGATAAAAATAAAGTTATAATCCCAAAATAAATTATCGAAATAAATTCATTCTAAAATTAATTCCGAATTAGTTACGCCTTAAAATCAAATTTCCCTCACAGTACCAAACATGTCAAATGTTTTATCAACTTCACTTTAGAAGCAAAGTTTACTCCTTTTCGTCCCTTCCTTTCTTGTCATGTAATCGCCATTTTTGTATCTCTTACACCTCTTTTTATCGAAAACCGGATGACATTTCAAGCCCAGAAGCATTGCCTGCAGCTCCATCTTCTCGCCAGTCCCATTTGGTACCCTCCAATAACGTAAAATTTTCAAGAAATGGTCAGTTTTCGTACAAAACAAGACACTCTGAGCATCTTGAAATCGATGATGTGGTACTATCGAACAAGAAAATTACAAGTTTTATTCGATCTGGGGATTTAGATTCTGCGTTTAGAGTTTTCGAGAGTGTGAAGGTTAAGACAGTAATCACATGGAATTCAATCTTGGCTGGGTTTTCAAGAAAATATGGGTTTCTTGAAGAAGCACGCCAACTGTTTGATAAAATTCCTGAACCGAATGTTGTGTCGTATAACACTATGTTAGCTTGTTATTGGAGAAATGCTGATATTCAGGCTGCTAAGAGTTTCTTTGATCGAATGCCGGTTAAAGATGTTGCTTCCTGGAATACCATGATTTCAGGGTTCTCTCAAAATGGACTGATGGGTGAAGCGGAAGAGTTGTTTCGGGTAATGCCGGTGAGGAATGAGGTTACTTGGAATGCTATGGTAGCTGGGTATGTTGAGTCTGGGGAATTGGAATCAGCATTGGAGTTGTTTAAGGAAGCTCCTGTGAAAGGTGTGATTGCTAAGACAGCGATTGTGACGGGGTATATGAGATCAGGAAATGTTGAAATGGCGGAAAAGATGTTTCAAGAGATGGAAGAGAAGAGTATGGTTACGTGGAACACCATGATTTCGGGTTATATTGAGAATGGGAGAGCAGAGGATGGTATGAAACTGGTAAAGAAAATGATGGGATCGGGTATAAAGGTGAACGACTCAACGTTGAGTAGTCTCTTACTAGGTTGTAGTAATTTATCTGCATTGAAATTGGGGAAGCAAGTTCATCAGCATGTCGTGAAGTCCCCTTTGTACTTGGATATGACGGTGGGGACTTCATTGATTAGCATGTATAGCAAGTGTGGAGTTTTGGAGGATGCTTGGACGTTGTTTCTTGAGATGCCAAGAAAGGATGTTGTCACTTGGAACGCCATGATTTCAGGGTATGCTCAACACGGGGAAAGCAAGAAGGCTCTTGACTTGTTTGATGAGATGAGGCGTAAAGGAATAAAACCAGATTGGATAACCTTTGTTGGAATTCTATCAGCCTGTAACCATGCAGGTTTGGTCAATCTCGGTATTCAATATTTTGAGCAAATGCAGAATAATTATGGAGTTAAGCCAAAACCAGACCATTACACTTGTATGGTCGATCTTCTTGGACGAGCTGGAAAGCTAAATGAAGCTGTGGATTTGATAAGAAAGATGCAATTCAAACCCCATATAGCACTATTTGGATCACTTTTGGGTGCTTGTAGGATCCATAGAAACTTAGAAGTGGCAGAGTTTGCTGCCAAGAACTTGCTTAGCCTTGAACCTACAAATGCAGCTGGCTATGTTCAACTTGCTAATGTTTATGCAGCCAAGAACCAATGGGAAGGTGTTTCTAAAGTTCGAAAATCAATGAAAGAAAACAAAGTTATCAAAACACCAGGATACAGTTGGATGGAGGTTGGGAGAGTGGTTCATGAGTTCAGATCAGGGGATAGACTTCATCCAGATCTCGAAAGCATACGCATGAAACTAAAAGATCTTGAGAAGAAAATGAAGTTAGCAGGTTATGTACCTGATCTCGACTCTTCATTACACGATGTAGGCGAGGAACAGAAAGAGCAGCTACTTCTGTGGCACAGTGAGAAGTTAGCCATTGCCTTTGGTTTAATGAAATTGCCACCAGGAATGCCAATTAGGATATTCAAGAACCTCAGAGTTTGTGGAGATTGCCACCAAGCCACTAAAGTTATATCAGCAATAGAAAATAGGGAAATCATTGTTAGAGATACAACTAGGTTTCACCATTTCAAAAATGGAACTTGTTCTTGTGGTGATTACTGGTAAACTATTTTTAAGAGTGACAACATTTATTATAGGGAAAAGTTTCATTCTTTATTCGATATAAGAGAAAAAGAGAGATTGTTGTGTTTTTAGCATGTCTCTTCAGTTGTGGTTTGGTGGTGCGGGGTATAAGGTATAATAATCCTGAGATTATTTTTTCTTGAATTTGGTAATCCTTGAATTATTTATCCCACAATTTATACCATAGTGATGAGATAGGTTATCTCATATACATGATGAGTTAACTTATCTCGATTGATGTTGATAATCAAAACTTATATGGCGTATGAGATTCAGGAGGAGGAAAAATTAACATATGAAAAAACATAAGCATAGTAACACTCTAATAACTAAGATTGCACAATTGCAAATAAAATCATTTTGATGAAGGTCCAAAGAATAGAAAGCAAACACTAGTATTCACCAATATTCCTAGATTTTCTACATATTGTTTATCCAAATAGATTGAAAAGAATTGAGTGTCGATAAAGAGTCGAAAGAGAGTAATAACAGTGAACAGTCTTCCTATCAAGCCATTAAGAGAGACTAATTTTACATGACGCATCAGAATCATCATCGAGCTTCGTCCTTTCAAGATGAGCAGCAACCGCTCTTTTGGTTGACAGGTTGTCCTCGGATCTGCACAGTTGGAGGTCGTGCATTGTTTGATGCTGGTTGGCTTGCCATTCTACAAATGCATAAGATATTAAGTTTCCATTCGAGAAAAGAGCTAACTGTAACTACGATGAAAGCAACGTCAACTGAAAATTCCCAAACCTGTTCTTGATTGAAGCAGCCATAGCCATGAAAGCGTGCTCTACGTTGGTGGCATTTTTTGCACTAGTTTCCATGAAAGGGATGCCGATCTCATCAGCAAAAGCCTACAAAATGGTTGTCCGTAATTGGGTTATACATCTCAACAAGATAAAGGGTCGGATCCTTGGACAAACTGTTCAAGTAACTAAATGTTCACTGGGAAAACAATACACTAATGACGGGGTATATTCACATCATGGAGTTTTAAAATGGAGGGTAGGGGATTGATTTACCTGAGCTGTCTCTGTAGAAACCACCTTCTGAGCTGTGAGATCGCACTTGTTTCCAACAAGAAGTTTGTTCACATTATCACTTGCATATCGATCTATTTCACTCAACCATTGCTTGACATTATTGAAGCTCTCTTGATCAGTTACATCATAAACCACCTGACAAAGATGCCATCACAGTAAGAACCTCGGGACAAAGAGGATAGTACAATGTCAGAAAACAACATGTGAGGAAACACAAAACTTACAATTATGCCGTGTGCACCACGATAGTAACTGCTGGTAATTGTCCTAAAACGTTCTTGACCAGCAGTATCCCACTGCATATACGAGGGGGAGACAATGCATCAGAAAAGGTATTAGCCTCTCAAAGGAACAAAATCAAGCGGAGAATGGATCACAATTTAAGATAAAATTAATATATCTGTAGTAAGTAAGCATAGCAGACTATAGTAAGCAACCAAAATGCATGCAGACTTCTCATGAGTGGCCAAGTCAAAATTAGATACTTACAATTTGAAGTTTAATAGTTTTCCCATCCTGATCAACTGTGCGGATTTTCTATAAGAAAAAAGAAGACAATTGTTACTAATATCCCGCTGAACTATTAAAATGAGACATTACAAAGAACAGGAAGTTTATCTTACAAAGTCCACACCGATGGTGCTGATGTAACTCTCAAGATATGAATCATCCTGAAAAGAGAAAAGAAGTAACAATAAGAAAAGCAATTTCCTTCCACAAAGATTGTCAATCTTTACAATGTATAAAGGGGCAGTTTAAAAAGGCAAATAAACCACGCATATGACATTCAAATTGCAAAGCAAAGATTAGTTAACCAGAAGCTTTCACCATTTCCACCCTGCATAAGTTGAACTTCTACCAACCAAAAAGAGAACAGAAAATTACACAGACAGAGATACAAGCATCTGTCTGCACATGTTTTTTTAATTTGAGGAGGGGGAAAGCGCAAGAGGAGATAACCAGCAGCAAAAGGGATACTCTTGCAAAAATCACAAAGCAAAGGAGAAATACTTTGCATATCTGGGGAAACAAGTTCCACAAGAAAGAAACTAATACAGACGGCACCAAAGGAAAAAATCTTCAGGTGTATGCAAGCAGAATGGTCAGAAAATTCAACAATAACTTACAGCAAATCTCAAGAGAAGACACGATTTGCCAACACCAGAATCTCCAATAAGCAAAAGCTTGAAAAGATAGTCACTGCAAGTAAAGATTATAATGTGAGTTGAGCTACAGAAGTTCAAAAAACATCCCGAACAACAGTTAATTAGATCGATGTAGCACAATATTGACATGGGGATAATTTTGCACCTATTTAGTTAACATCTAGAAAAATAACATATGTTCATCAAGTCTCAAATATTTAAAGAGAAGTTCCTCCTCTACAAGTTTTAGCACATAAAACTGGGAAAATACAGAAAGCAATAACCAATAAATTTAGAATCCTCACACGTCTTAATAGTTCAATTAGAAAGTACAGAACATGGATTTAATATCTTGACATCAGCGTCATACAGTCATGTAACCAAGAACAAACTTTTTATAATAGAAGCTATATATTAACTCTCACCAAGTGCAGCAAACTTTTAGCATATGACTATTTAAGGAAGAGAACACACCTTACATATTAAATAACCACGGTTACGCATAAAAGTTCTCTAAACACATATCATGAATACTATTAGTTCGGCGCACAGACAACTCTGCCCAATAAATGAAATTCTCCTTCCTTCATAATTCAGTTCCCAACTTTGTACAATAGTTAATACTTAACCACATAACTAGCTGATCTCATTAAAATAAAGCTTAAAAAGATTAAATCACCATATATATAACTATAACTAATGCTTATTTAGGAATAAAAACTTGATCTTTCACTAATTACTAAGTTTTCCAAATATAGTTTCAGCAGTTCCATTCTTCCATCTAAATTTATAAACACATCAACAACATACCCCGTATAATCCCACAAGTGGGGTTTGTGTACGCAACCTTACCCCTATCTTGTAAAGATAAAGAGACTGTTTCCCAGACCCTCGGCTCAACTAAAACATATCGAAAAATTCTAAACACACGATACTAGGAATTTACCAAGTTCACATAATTATAATCCCAAGAACAAAAAAGGGTCAACGCAAATAGGGTAAAATCGATCAATAAATATGTTACACGATCTAGAAAATTCCCTCAAACCCACATACAGACAACCATACAGTTACAAATAAAACCCAACAAAGATGGAAACTTTCGACTCTTTTTTCTTTTTCAGGAGGCAAAATTGAAACAGATCTATAAAGGGTTATCAAAAAAAACTATTTTATAAACAAAAAAAACAGCACATACTATTCGAAATTCGAATCAAACACAACGAATTAGATGTAAAAAAGGAACAACTTACTATTCTGGATTCATGATGACTAATATAAAGCTTGAGATCGGTGAGGAGAAGGTACAATCAAAGTAGCTATGAATACACCAAGAATTTAGGATTTTCCGGCGGATAGCTGACCGGAGTAAAAAAGGGTCGCCGGAGAAAAGGAGAAGAGAAAGTTAGGAGAGACAAAATGATGAAATAATGATTTGGCAAAAACAAGTCTCAATTATTTTCTTTTTAAAGAAGCCTAAACTGGCGTGACGTGGCAGTTATATTGATGCGTGCCACGTGTCAAACAGACTGGCAATCAACAAATTACTAAATTTAGGCCTTTTTAACCCTTCGTTGACTCATAATTTGTGAATTTATAGAGTTGATTACTATTTTTATATATGACGATTTTATTTTTAATTTCTTTTTACTATTTTTATCATTTTCAAACATGTAAATTTATAGAATTATGAGACTTTTTTTTCATAGAGTCAAAATATTAAAAAAAAAATTAAAAAAATGTACGATTAATAGACTATTGAAAGGAATCCAACCGCAATAACTTAAATAATAAGATATGGATTCATGTTTGATAATAATGAGTGCTCATTCAATTTGAATTCGAGATCATAATTTTAAAAGATCACAATTAAAAGTCAACTATTAACATTACAACATGTATGAATGAAATCCCATTGATACGCAGATTTTATCCTGTCATTAAGTTATCAAAATGTTCAGATAAAAATTTACACAATATTTGATATACAAAACCTAATTAGCATAATGTTTGTTTTGTTTTTTTATTTATTTGAATACTAGGATAAAGAAAATACAAAATGACAATAACTATTGTATCTTACAACATGATGGTAAATTTATTTTATTTTATTTATATTACTTTCAAATGAATTTTTTTTTTAAATTATAAAGGATATATTGGTAATTTGGTACAAGGCTTTCTACCTTCTGGAAATTGGGATGGCAGCAGACAATTGGGAATTTCTTAGAAGCGTTATTTACGTGTACGCATTTTGCCCCATCAAGTTTTGCCAAATAAATTATTTCCTCCATCCATTTTTTATTGTCGCAGTTTTTTTTTTAGAGTCAAACTATAAGAATTTTGACTAACATTTTACGATATATTTTTTCATCGTATTGATATGTAAAAAATTACAACTTATAGTATTTTTCGTATAGCTTTTGAATATCTAAATTTTTTGTTTAAGATATTAAATTAATATAGTCTAATTTAACTTTGAAAATTAGTCAAATTGACTTTTAAAAATCGCTACATAACAATTAAAATGGACGGAGGAAGTATCAACACACTAAATTTTTCACAAAATATAAAGGGATTCATGGACCCTATTAAGTTTTGCCAAAAGAATTATCAACACGCTAAATTTTTCACAAATTATAAAGTGAAAATTATTAAATTATCAATAAAAGTTTTTTCCTCACATGAAAGGGAATTAAGTCAGCAAAAAGCAAAAATAACGTACAACAAGAATAAAGGGATTCATGGAATCTTTTTAATTTGTTTTGGTAAATAAATTTGTAAGACTCTTAAAATGATCACATGAAATTGACGGTAATTAAAGACCTAAAAATGTAAAGGAAATATCTTCAAATGATCGTAAACTAATAATGATTCTAGAAGTCTAAACTAGATAGAGTTAGGGCAACGTTAGGAATAAGTGAAATACAAACCTTAATTATCACGATAGTTAATTGTAAGGTGACATTTTAATTTGGTTTTTGTTTACTTTTCAAAGAAGCTTTTTGTAAAGTAACTTTTAGAGAAAAGTTTTATATGAATAGTTTTTTGTGACAATCTATGTTTATCTTAAAGGAATCTATTTTTATTTAAGCAATTGAGAGGAATATTTCTTTTTTAAAAAAAGGTACTCCCTTCGTTTTTTAAAAAAAGACTTAGTTTGACTTGAAACAGAGTTTAAGAAAAGAAAGAAGGTTTTTTAATCTTGTGATTCTAAATTAAAGTTATGTCAAATATATCAAAATTGTCATTTAATTTTATGATCTTAAACATGACACGTGAAAAATTAAAGTTGAAATATTACCAAAAAAAAAAAAAGTCATTCTTTTTTAAATAAACTAAAAAAAAAATTGGATCATTCTTTTTTAAGAGTACATAAGTGGAATGAGCTGTAAAAGTGTCAAATGATATGTAGCAATAATTTGCTCTTAGAATATAAAAATTGTCCTTTACCAATAAAATAATGTACTCTTTCTGTTCCATATCAATTAATTATCAGGAGTTATCAAAAGTATTTATCTTAATTTATTTATCATTTTACCAAATTAAGATTAAAAATAAATATAAAAATTATATTTATATGTTATAGATATAATTTGCATAATTGCGCTTCATAGCAAATTTTATGTTTGCTATGGAGCTTTTGATTTGTATAATTCGCTAGATACATCTAATTTTATACAAATTATTCAGTTTTGTATAAATTCATTTATACATTGTAATTTGTATAATAAGATCTATATTTGTATAATTATAAGTGTATAGGACGAAAATAGATGTATTTATATTTGTATATACACTTTTCTCTCGTTTTATACAAACACAAACGCATTTTATATATTTGTATATCGAATGAATAATTGTATACCGAAAATGACTAATTGTATGACGAACCAGATGACAAAAAAATGGGACGTTTGCTGCGAATTACGAATAAAATAAACTATGACTATAACATTTAATTTGAATTAATAGTTTGCTATTTCATACAATTTTCCCTTAAAAATAGTTATTTTTATTTTATTTTACTCAGTTTTAAATGTTTTTAAAATAAAATTAGCTTAATCTTGAGTTTAATTTATTGAAGGGAGATCAGAATAAATAATAAAAAATAAATTGCCAAATGATATGTCGCAATAATAATTTGGCCTCAGAATATAAAATTGTCCTCTACCAAAAAAGAATGTTGCTTGTATAGATATCGCACTTCCTATTTCTATGCCATTACATGATTATGTTTTATTATACTACATATGTATCTTTATTTGAAATTTTAACACTTCATCCTATAATAAGATAAAAAGGAAAATGACAAATATATCTCTGAACTATTTTAAATGGTATGCAGATATCATCCGTCATATTTTTGGGGCATTGATGTCTTTACTATCCAAAAATTAAAGTATGACGGATGGTATCTACATATTATTTACGATAGTTCGAAATATATCTGTACTTTTTCCCTAAGATAAATACTCTATGAAATGTATGATTCTCAATAGTAATTAAGATTAAAGTCCATCGATATATTGTGCATGACAGATTAAGAGAGCCATCTTATGGAGCAGACCTTTTTCCTTTTTCTGACGTGATCATCTCATTTTTCTTTATCTTAAACAGCTCGACTATTGATTAAATGGAGTAATTCAACTACTCCCTTTGTTCCAATTTATGTGACTTACTTTCCTTTTTAGTCAGTCTAAAAAAAATAACATATTTTTATATTAAGTAATAATTTAACTATAAAATGTCTATTTTACTCTTAATGAAATGATTTATAGCCACATAAATTTCTATCATTCATTTTAGACCTAAAGTTTTAAAAATCTTCATTTTTTTCTTAAATTTTATACCGAATTAAACTATCTCACATAAAATATGACAGAGGAAGTAGTATTTATAGTTAGGTCACTTGGGTTCACCTTAATAGTACTTTATTCATTATTTACAGCAAACAAGAGTACTTTAAGGTGATTGATTGTAGGCTACTATCAGTAATATATATATTTCAATATAAATTATAATTTATAGCACAAATAAATGATCAATTGGTCCACCATAATAGGAATAGATCAAATATCACCTATGTTTATTGAAATATATATATTACTGATAGTTCCAATAAGAAACTCACATATCGATATAATGTAATTATGAAACTCAAAAAATTATAATATTTTAATATAATTTTTACCCTTTTAACTCCTTTAACTTGTTATAACGTAATCATCTATATATAATATAAAGTCAAATGTAGACAAGGTGATGTGACACCTCTCTAAGGCCACCATTGTTATTTATCTTTTTTTCTCTTTTTTTTTGACATTTTCTCTAAAAAAAAATCTTATTTTTTAGTTTAAAAATCAACTATAACCTATCCTATTTATGAGGTTTCATTAATTTTTTAACAATCATATTAATTCATTATCTATAAGTTACTACATTTATTTTATTAATTATAATGTACATACGGTTGAAGAAGTGAAAAGTCACTCCATGTCTTCTCCATTCTTAATTCATTTTGATTACTCTTTTTTAAATTTTCAGTTTTTTTTTTTAATATATATACATTAAAGTTGAAAAAACAAAATAA
>JAJOOO010015455.1:0-31245 GCA_029582685.1 Solanum piurae | reverse complement strand
TATAGAAAGGGCACCATTTCTTAGTTCTAGCCCACTTCACACATTCATGCATTCAAGACTTTAAGTAACAAGAAGAGACACTTTAGTCTACTAATCAAGTCACAACATTATCATTTGAGGACACTTCATAATCCAACATCATCACATATACACATCATTTCAAGAGAAACATGCTTTCACATTAGCATAATAACACTTTATACAATATCACATTAATACCATTAGAACATCTTCACATCATAGCATCACACAAACTTTACATATAGCTTCATATAGGACTTTACATATAGCCTCATATAGAACTTTACATATAGCTTCATTTATATATAATAACACAACAATACAACAATACTCTTGTAATGCCCTTCATGGCCACAGCCATAATTCAAAAGCCACAAGCAACACTTCCACCAAAGGTGGATCCAACTTAAGAAACAATTATAACAATATTAATAGATAAAGCCATCTTACCACCTTTCAAAGGCCGTAAGCCACAATACTCAATTCCATGCCAATTATACAATATTCATCATATTAGGTCAACTTACCCTCTTTCCATAGCTATCTTCATCATCCTCAGATTCCAACAATTAACAATACAATGGAAATGGTAATAACAACATTCAACTATACAAGTTAAGCTAAACAATATCTAATAACCAACATAAAGGCTAAATCCCAATTTATGACCATTCAAGGCTAATACCTCACATTATACAATTCAATAACAATTTCCAGCAATTCAACATAGCTAAGATAATATAAGAACAGCCCACATCAAACCACTCAATAATCCTTCTTCAATTACGCAAAATCAATACACCCACTTTAGGCCAAATTTAAAGAAATTGAGATGACATGGGTTCATGAATATTGAATTCTTAAAACCATCAATAATCAATACTAACAACATAAAACATCATTTAAAATCATTTAATGCAAGAACCCATGCTTAGAATTCAAAATAGGGTTTTTGGGTATTTGAAAAACCTTGATAATCTTTTGATTGGGCTCCTCGTAAGAAAGAACAATCAAGGATAAAGGATCCCCATACCTTAATCATCAAGAACCAAACGAAATTGAAAAACAAATCAGTATCCACCATCAACCCTAGCTCCATCTTTCACCTTGAGCTTTCATGGGGTTTTGAGAGAGGGAGGGTTTTGAATTTAGGAGAATGACATTAAAATAGACTTTAAATGTTTAAATATAAATTAAAACACTTAAAACAATAACCCAAGGTACCCAAACTACCCCTCACTTAGTTGGACCTTTTTAACAAGTCAAACTTGAGTTTTATTTTCACAGATTTTGCCCTAAGGCCCATCCCTCAAGGTTATACATTAACTTAGGAAAGCTAGACTTATGAAAGGGCACTATTTCTTAGTTCTGCCAATTCAAGTCTTGGCCTAGAATTCCTCTTTTAGCATTTATAGAAAGGGCACCATTTCTTAGTTCTAGCCCACTTCACACATTCATGCATTCAAGACTTTAAGTAACAAGAAGAGACACTTAAGTCTACTAATCAAGTCGCAACATTATCATATGAGGACACTTCATAATCCAACATCATCACATATATACATTATTTCAAGAGAAACATGCTTTCACATTAGCATAATAACACTTTATACAATATCACATTAATACCATTAGAACATCTTCATATTATAGCATCACACAAACTTTACATATAGCTTCATATAGTACTCACATAGCCTCATATAGAACTTTACATATAGCTTCATTTATATATAACAACACAACAATACAACAATACTCCTGTAATGCTCTTCATGGCCACAATAATAATTCAAAAGCAACAATCCACACTTCCACCAAAGGTGGATCCATCCTAAGAAACAATTATAGCAATATTAATAGATCATGCCATCTTACCACCTTTCAAAGGCCATAAGCCACAATACTCAATTCTATGCCAATTATACAATATTCATCAAGTTAGGTCAACTTACGCTCTTTCCATAGCTATCTTCATCATTCTCATATTCCAACAATTAACAATATAATAACAATGATAATAACAACATTCAACTATACAAGCTAAGCTAAACAATATCCAATAACCAACATAAAGGCTAAATCCCAATTTATGACCATTCAAGGCTACTACCTCACCTTATACAATTCAATAACAATTTCCAGAAATTCAACATAGCTAAGATCATATAAGAACAGCCCATATCAAACCACTCAATAATCCTTCTTCAATTACTCAAAATCAATAGACCCACTTTAGGGCAAATTTAAAGAACTTGAGAAGACATGGGTTCATGAGGATTTATTTCTTAAAACCATCAATAATAAATACTAACAACTTAAAACATCACTTAAAATCATGTAATGCAAGAACCCATGCTTAGAATTCGAAATAGGGTTTTATGTATTTAAAAAACCTTGAAAACCTTTTGATTAGGCTCCTTCAAAAAAGAATAATCAAGGATAAAGGATCCCCATACCTTAATCATCAAGAACGAAACGAAATTGAAGAAGAAATCAGTAGCCACCATCAACCCTAGCTCCATCTTTCACCTTGACCTTCCATGGGATTTTGAGAGAGTTTGGAGAGAGGGAGGGTTTTGAATTTAGGAGAATGACTTTAAAATAGACTCTAAATGTTTAAATATACTTAAAAACACTTAAAACAGTAACCAAGGTACCCAAACTGCCCCTCACTTAGTTGGACCTTTTAAACAAGTCAAACTTGAATTTTATTTTTGCAGATTTAGTCGAGGCACATGTTCGCGACGCGGAGGTGTTCCGACAAATATCATAAATTAAAATCCGAGAAAGTAGAGTCCGCGAGATGTTTGCGACGCAGACCAAATATTTGGCCCCTGATGGAGCTAGTCCGCGACGCGGACATGCTCCCTCCAAGTACAACTTCAAGCTGCCTTGGCAGCTTGCTTGTCAAGGTTGGGGTCCTCCTCGGGGACCCTTAGGGTGGCACCCGAGGAGTCGTATCCGAACATTTTGACCCTAAAAACATTTTATTAACACACTAGGGTCACCTCCACTGATTTTAGACTCCAAACAACACATAAAAACATGAGCAACATACTAGAACACACCAACACGTAAAAGACTAGTTCCGAACGCCTTGGTCGTCCCTTGACGTTTGACTTCCAAACTCTTTAAAACTGACTAAAATGGCTATTCTTCATTATTTTAACAAGTTATTAATGCATAAAACCCATGTGAGGCTCTACTTTATCCTACTTCATTTTGAGGTGTGTTACAAATCCCGCACTTGGGAACATTCGTCCTCGAATCACACTTAAATACTTTTCGAGAAAAACGACCAAAGTAAACAGCCCATACTCATGCATACCATAATATAAACCATACACATTATAAGGAGGAATATCACTCCACATCAAAGTCCCAAAATTACTTCATCCAATTCAAGAAAGTAGGCACAACAACTACTAACTCCTTATGCATCATCTTTACCTTTTCTCATGCTACTGGAGGAATTTTCTTCTCCAGATAACATCATGCTCATTCAAACATCATCAAGCACATTATGCAAATTTCTCATCAATGCACAATTATGCAACATTTTCAAGAAAACATTTAAGCATGCTCAATAGGTCAACTCATGCTACATTTAAGCATGTTCACCGTCTCACCTCATGAAACAATTAGACAATGCATACTAAATGCACATTAGCATGAGGAACACATAACATAAAGACTCATTTTTTTCTCATTTAACAAGAATTCAAATAGAACATGCATAACATAAGTTGGACATATGGAAACTCATTTTTCACACCAAACTCCAAAACATAAATCAAGCTAGTAGGAACTCTTTGTTTTAGGCTTGAATAGGCACATAAAGAGAAAGGTAAGGATATCAACACTTCTCAACAACCTTACTACTCAACATACCATCTCCCACTGAAGGGTAAATCCAACTAAGGTCAACATGACATAGGAACCTCAATTAAGAAGCCATAAACATACCGGAGCCTTTAAAGTAGGGAGGTCCGCATTAAGCAACTCTTGCTCATCTCAACCTTACCAACTCACTCCAAGGTCTAACATGCGTCTACCTCACCGGGTCTAAATTCCTCCAACTCACTACACCTTTTAAGATGGAAACATCAATCAAGCCTAACTCATGAACAACAAAGACTCTCAAAATCCTTACCATCTAGCCACAATATTTCCCACTTAGGAGAAAACTCATACTAGCTCTTTCAAACTTCACTCCTTCCCATTCTAAGATCGGAGCTAGACACACTAAACATTCACACTCACCACACCTATAAATTTCTAAAACACCATATTTCATCATCTCTTGCAACATAGGGAACTCACTTTAGTATCTTCAAAGCCTACTCGTGCCATGTATAGATAACATCCCATACTACTACCTACACATTGTAGAACCTATCCAATAACTATAGTGCACATCCCACATGATGGGAATAGGCATAACCAACATAGACCATACTAGCTAGGCATGGAATCCGGAGTCTATCCTACTCCGTGGAGGTTGTTCTACTTGCCAAGGGTAGAACTAGTAAGCAACCCATGTAGGCACATGGTTTAGGGGATGTCCAAGGAAGTTCATTATGCCTAATCTCGTACTCAACTAGGCCACCTTCCTAACCACATCCACTCGGTGCTAGCCTTGTTTCCTATAGAATATTAAATCACATATGTACTAAAGAGGGTTCCTTTTCTAGTTCAACCAACTCATAGTACCTCTTCCCAAGAAAGTCCCCATTTCTTAGTCATAGTCAATCAAGGTTCATAAGGATCGCTCATTTAACTTTCTTAGATAAGGATTATCATGCCATTCCGGCTCCATCCATATTTAAGTCTATCTTTTCACTCAAGAAAGGAACTTCGCCCTAAGGCACATCCCTCAAGGTTATACATTTACTTAGGAAAGCTAGACTTATGAAAGGGCACCATTTCTTAGTTCTGCCGATTCAAGTCATGGCCTACAACTCCTCTTTTAGCATTTATAGAAAAAGCACCATTTCTTAGTTCTAGCCCACTTCACACATTCATGCCTTCAAGACTTTAAGTAACAAGAAGAGACACTTTAGTCTACTAATCAAGTCTCAACATTATCATTTGAGGACACTTCATAATCCAATATCATCACATATATACATCATTTCAAGATAAACATGCTTTCACATTAGCATAGTAACACTTTATACAATATCAAATTAATACCATTAGAACATCTTCACATTATAGCATCACACAAACTTCACATATAGCTTCATATAGGATTTTACATGTAGCCTCATATAGAACTTTACATATAGCTTCATTTATATATAATAACACAACAATACAATAGGTGTTCCCATAAGTTTCATAAATTAAAATCCGAGACAGTAGAGTCAGCAACATATCCGCGACGCGGACCAAATATTTGGCCCTTGGTGGACCTAGTCTGCGACGCGGACATGCTCCTTCCAAGACAACTTCAAGTTGCCTTGGCATCTTGTTTGGCCAAGGTTGGGGTCCTCCTCGGGGATCCTTAGAATGGCTCCCGGGGAGTCGTACCAGAATATTTTGACCCTAAAAACATTTATTAATACACTAGGGTCACCTTCACTGATTTTAGACTCCAAACAACACATAAAAACATGAACAACATACTAGAACACACCCACACGTAAAAGACTAGTTCTGAACGCCTTGGTCGTCCCTTGACGTTTGACTTCCAAACTCTTTAAAACTGACTAAAAAGGCTATTCTTCATTATTTTAACAAGTTATTAATGCATAAAACCTATGTGAGGATCTACTTTATCCTACTTCATTTTGAGGGGTGTTACAGTTATGGTTGTGGTAAGAGTGCTCACAAAATAAGAGATTGCCCGGTGCTTAAGGCTGAAAGGAGAGAGGCTAAGAAAGCTTCTCTTAGTGGTCCGGATCCCAATTCTCCAAAGAGAATTAGGTTCTATGCTCTCCATGCTAGAGGTTAACAAGAGTGTCCTCCGAATGTTTCTACCGTTATGTGATTTATGCTTTATTAGATTCTGGTGATGCTTGTCTTTTGTGACTTGATAGACTTTGATGTTGTATTTGGTGTAAATGGGTTGCATTATGGTTATGTGTATTTGATGGTAGAACCTAGCTTTTTCATGATGGGTTTTGGGGTGTGTGGATAGATTTGATGAATAGGGTGTTTAAGTAATGCCTAGATGTGTTGAGTGAGTAGACTCTTCTTAAAAGGGTAGAAGTGAAATTCACGATGGTTTAGAATCATCTTGTGATGGATGTGAAATCTTAATGATGACTTTCTCTGACCTTAGAATTGAAAGAAATGATGCTTAAAAGAGTTCGTATAGGCTAACTTTCAAGGAAGAGATGATGTGCTTAGATAGCAAGGTCGTTGAGTGTTCTTGATGTTCATGATATGGGTTTGCTTGGAATTCTCACCTTGAGAGGTTTACTGAGTTTGGGAAGTTAAGTCTCTATTTTCTAGGCTCATATGAAATCTTGAGTGGAGTTGGTAAGGTTGTTTGTGAACTAGTGGTATCGGTGTATCCGATTTTCCATGTCTCTAGGATATAGAAGGGCATTGGAGATCAAACATTCATAAATTCCTTAAGAAGAGTAGGGAGTTAATGAGAATTTTTCTAATTTAGAAATACTGGTAGAGGTCTTAGACCGGAAAGTGAAGAAATAGAAGACCAAGAAGTGTCTTCCATGAAAGTTTAAAGGAGTGCCTTTTAGTGAGGGTTTTAGTTGAGGGTGCTACTTGGGAGGCCGACGGCCAATAAGATGTCCCTTTATCCTTGTTTCTTTCCTTCTACTCTTACTCTAGCTTGAAACAAATAGTTCCTCTTGAGTTTTTGGGAGTCATGTGTGATTTATGTCTTTCCATGATTTCCTCATATAGTGCATTTTCATGAAAAACTTATGTTTTGAAAGAAAAGGAGTTTTCACTCTTGATTTCCCTGTGTTGTTGTTCATTGAGTATGAGTTGCCTATTTGACTTCATGAGATGAATCTACAAACATGTTTTGATATGTTTTTTTATAGTAAATTGCATTTAGACTCCATGATAATTGTTGAGTATTCATTAAAGCTTGGAGAAGGTAATTCCTCCTAAGAACATGAGAAATATTGAAATTTCATGCATAATGGGTTGTTAGATGTAGTTCCTACTTCCTTGTGATTCATTGATATTGTTTAAGTTGGAGTTGATGTTTCCTACTTTGAATTGTGCATTATATTGATGTTGCATGAATGATGGGCTGCTAGTCTTGACTCTTTTACTTCCGTAAGGTGTCTAGATCATCATTCAAGGATGAATGTTCCCGGGGGGGAGGGGGGGAATATTGTAACAACTCGGAAACTAGAAGGCTAAACTAGAGCTTGACGTGAGGGTTAGATTCATGAATGTACCTCTTCGTACCTTAAAATATAGGTTTTCTTGTTAGTACGTCAAGGTACAACCCCTCAAGGACCAACCATGGGCCCTTGATGAGGACCCGTAGAGGCTTCTTGGGAAGTGACCAACAACAGGACCCATGCCCCATTGTTGGATCCACACCACGTGGGTTAGCGCGTAGATGGATACCATGGAGGCTTCTTAAGGCAGTGACTCATGAGACTAGGACCCACGCCTCGTGGATGGATCCACTGTCCGTGGGAAGAGGATCATGGGTCAAGGACCTAATCTGCCAAGTCCCACTAACTGATGAGTCTGAGATTTGGACTCATTTAGGCTAATTTATATAGACTTAGTATCCTAAAATGCTTATTTTGTGCCAATAAGTGATGTAAAACCCTTGATTTCCAGGTATATGGATTGAGGAATGAAGCAAGGACACTAATTTGCAAAAAGGAACAAAACAGGCTGAAAGAATGAAGAAATGCAAGTCTGGTGATCGCCAAGTCCACTTGGCGAGTCGTCAAATGACTACTTGACCGCCTAAAGTTCTAGTGTGACAAGCCCTGAAGAAAAGAACCAAGTTGTCGAGAGAAAGGAGCAGTCGGCGAATCGCTGAGTAGTTCCATGATGCAAATTACAGACCTTGAGGTTGTTGAATGCCAAGGGAGAAGGGCGATGGAAATGACCAAAGGGCAGATCACCGAATGGTTCAATGAGCCCAACTTACTTCGCCGAGTGAATCTTCGCAGCACATTTTTGGCGACTATATATACATTTTTGAACATTTAGTTTAGTATCTGATTTCATAATATCTTAGTCTATTATTAAGTTTTGAACTGGGAGACAAGTTTTCTCTAGTTTTCCTTAGCTTTGAAGAATTGAAGTTTTTCACTTTTGAGAAATTGAAAGTGGGTCTTTCAGATTCTTCGAATTGGTCAATTATAAAGACGAAATCAATCTTACCCAGTTGATGGAAACTCAATTTGGTAACGATTTTTATCTTTTTATGATGTCTAGCTAAAACCCCAATTCTTGGGGTGTAATTATGTGATTATGGGCTGATTTAGTTTATGGGTATTGCTAATTGTTAGTTTAAATGCTATTTAGAAGTGAGTACAATCATTAATTGTGGTTTAATTTAAGACTTGTAGTTGCAAATGCAGTTCTACCCTTCTGCTTTTGGCTTGCTCGAGAGAGAGGTTTTAAAACTAAGATTATTGATTGATGATATGTAGGTATTGGGTTGTCATGGTTTCAACTCGAGAGAGTAAATCCTAAACCCAATTCCATACATTCAGCTCGAGAGAGTGAATGGACTAAGGTGTGGGATGTTCTTATTTTGCATGCTTGTTGATGTTCGAGAGAAATCGACTTGATTCGGGGTAAGTTGTTCAAGAGAAAGTTTAACGCCTCTATAGTCTAGCTTACTCACGAATATTTAGCTATTCTCTAATAATTGCAATTACCCATTTGCCTATATTAACCTATAATCAAATCACATCCCAAGAACCTATCTCATTATTGTTATTTCGTATTGTTTATTGCTGTTTGTAGTTGATAATTTCAAATCAAAACCCTCATTTGACATTCGTGTCACCCCCTGATTTGAATAATGTCTTTATTCGACAATTTTTATTCATATGACTGATTGGATCATGTTCATTCTTTCCTATTGAATCTTAAACACGTACCGCTCCCTATGGTATTCGACGCCAACTCATTTAGTTGGGTTTTATGCTGATTAACTACCGTTGACGCTTAGAATTGGATGAAGTGTCTTGGAAACGTTATTAATCGAAATGGCGCCGTTGCCGGGGAGTGGTGTTTTTTGAGATTCTTTTGGTGAAGTTGAATTTTGATTTTTTTTAGTCATAGTTGAATCTATTTATTTTTAGTTTTGGTTTGTCTGTTGATGTTTTAAAACAGAGGAACTGAGTGTCAACGAAATCAATGGTAGCCAATTGGGCCACAAAAGATGACATTGGTACCCTCAACAATGTCAATGAGTCGAATGTTAATGACCCTCATCTAGTGGGTGGAATTGGTTCCATTCGCTTGCCTCTGGCTGAAGGGAACGTTGTGGTCCATATTACAAGCACCATGGTGTAGCTCTTGCAATTAAAGGGGTTGTTTGGTTGATTTGCTCATGAGGATCCCCATGAGCATATAAGGAACTTTGTTGATGTTTGCGGGCTATTCTCATTCAAGAACATATCCCAAGAGTCAGTCCGGTTGAGATTTTTCCCATTTTCCTTAATGGGAGAAGCATGTAAGTGGTTGGATGAATTTCCAAGAGACTCCATCACTTAGTGGGAAGAGCTTGTCATCGCATTTCAAGTGCAATTTTTCCTCCCTCGAAGATGATGACACTTCGGGACAACATCCAAAGCTTCAAGCATTTGGAGGGTGAGCCAATTCATGAGATTTGGCTAAGATTTAAGAAGTTGGTGCTGTAATGCCCAACTCATGGTTTGCCCAATAACGTTTTGCTGCAATATTTTTACCGAAGCCTTGAACAAGGGCGTAGCTTACCAAATTTCCTCGGGAGGTTTGATGCAACAACCTTACATTATAGCAGCCCAGCTCTTGGATGGTATGACCAAAATTAACTGGATTTGGTACACCCGCGAAGATCAGGTCTCCCCTCTCACTTTTAAATTGACAAAGGAGCAGCTTGAGAAAGACTATGAGAGGGACCAAAACATGGCAAAGATGATGACCCAAGTTGACATTCTAGCCAAAAATGTCATGGAAGCTGGTGCTAGAAGTGTAAAAGTTGGGGATGTTGGGTGTACAAGTCCTGATGAGGCCGAGTTTGAAGCGTTGTACAATGAAGAGGTGAACTTCCTAGCCAACCAAGGTGGAGGTTATCATTCTAACTACCCAAGGGAGGGTGGTAACCAAGGTTGGAACAGGGATGAATGCTGGAGAGATCCTGATAGAGAGTGGAAGGATTGTAATCCCACTTGGAAGGAAAGAGATGGGGAGAAGTATAGGTATGTTCCTCCTCACGAGCGCCAAAAACCCAATGTTTCTGACGGTGTCCGGTCTGAGGATATGCTCTCTCGTATTCTCAATAGGGTTGAGTTGTCTGATAAGATTTTGAAAGAGATGAAGGATGATGTATCAACCATTAACCAGACGGTTACTTCTCATTCCCTCTCTATCAAGCAGTTGGAGTCCCAAATGGGCCAAATTTCTTCTCACTTAAACCCAAGACAACAAGGGGGTTTCCTAGTGATACTATGGCAAACCCCAAGAATAAAGTTTGAGCGAGGACTTGCGTCGTGTCACGATGTTAACTAAGGCGCTTCTTGGGAGGCAACCCAAGTTTTTATTGCTTTATTTTTGTTTTAAATAACGTGTGTTGATTGTGCAGGTTAAAATGTGGAATGTGTTTGAAAAGTGTAGATTGATGAGAAAACTGTCCCGTCGGTGAATCATCGAAGAAGTTGGTGAGCCCGGATTGGACCGCCGTTGTAGTCAAGAAATTATCAGGTTGGAGTCTGTAAAACTCAGCGGGCCCATGGACAAGTTGGCGAATCACCAAACTGGTCGTCGAGCCCAACTTTGTCGGTCATTTGAACCCCCACATTAACTGAGGGTCCTGTAAAACTCGGCGAGGTAAGTACCCACTTGGCGTGTCTTCGGGTGGTTCGGTGAGGTCGACTAATATCACCAAAAGGGCGCGAACTGCACAGTTTTAACAGGAAAAAGGTTTAAAAGTTCAAACTCTTTAACATTCCCTCACTTTTTAACTACACAAAATCACACCTGCACTATATTTTTGATATTTTTGCATTTTTACCGCTCTTTAGTCGTTGAATCTGTGATCGGAGTTGGATACTTTGCCGCCTAGCTTTACAAATTCTCATATTCGATATTAAAGGTTGGTTTTCTGAACCGAAAACTCATATTTAGCGGTTAAACTCATTTGCAATTGTATTGTTGTTAAATATGTGTGTTGGGCCTCTCGGAATTCATGTAAGTGTGCTCGTTTACCTGTTTTAAATTCGATATCATTGCCTAAATTGCCTAAGTTGTTGATTTCCTGAAATTCGTGCCTTAAAATTGATGATAAATTATTGGGTCGGGTGAAGTTTGAGTAACCCAAATTTATGCTAAATGGCGTGCTTTGCCCAATAAAGGAGCGTTTGGCGTCATTCTTAAGGGCTAAAGTCATCAAATGGCCAATTTTGTCCAAATCGGGGCAAAAACAAAAAATTGTGTTTTGACACTATTTTTGTGGATGTTTGAGCTTATGGTTCCTCTTTTTGAATGTAAATGGTTTTGGCCCTTTCTAAAAAAAAATTTGCCACCTCTTATTGTGGTTGATTGTTGTTGTCCTTGTGCAAATTTGAGTATCAGTTATGATCAATACCAATGACTTGAATATTGCTCTTAATCGAACAAAAATGAATGTGCGGCTACAATGAGGACAAATGAAGTTGCATAGATAATATGTGAACATTTTATATCTCATTGTGACTAGTTGATTATCGAATTAGTCTCTTGTGATGAATATTGAAAACTAGCGAAAGTGTGGAGTCTTGTTTGATATTGGTGCCAATGCCTTGTGTGATGAGCGTATCGTTGATGAGTCCACGATTTGGACTCATTTAGTGCTTTATTTAACAAAATTAGTGACCTCAAATGCTTGTTTTGTGCCAATGAATGATGTAAATCCTCAAATTTCAGGTATTTGGATTTAGTAACAATGCATGGACACTAATGAGTTCACAAATTGGACTCATTTACGGCTATATTTTAATAGAAATTATGTCCTCAAATGCTTATTTTATCTCAATATCTGATGAAAACACTTAAGTTTCAGGTATTTAAAGTTTGAAGAAAAGCATGGACACTATGTCGCTAAAAGAAACAAAAAGGGTGGAAAAGAATGAAGAAATGAAGGCCTGAGGATCACCGAGTCCACTTGGTGAGTCGCTGAAGGGTTTTACTTCGCCTTTTGTTCCAGTGTGTTGAGCCCTGAAGGAAAGGATCGAGTCGATGGAAAAAGGAAGCAGTCGATGCATCGCCGAATAGTTCCGCGAGGCAGTACCATGTCACCCAATGTCCTAGAGCACTACGATGCTGAAGGATGGTGCAAGACGGCGATGAACAACACCAAAGGGAAAATTGTTGAGTTGATCGGCGATTCCGACTAATGTCGTCGAATGATCCGATGCAGCACAGATCTTTGAAAACTATAAATACTCGTTGAGAGATCAGATTTTAGTATCAGATTTTTAATTGTGGAACAAATTAATATAATTTTTAGTACTTTTTATTTTTGCTCTGAGTTTGAGAGGGTTTTGAAAACTTGAAGAAGAAGAGGGTTTCATCTCCAAAGATTTGGACTTGGGTCTCTTGGATTCTTCATTCTTGGCCTATAAAAAGACTTAAATCTTCAAACCCATTTGAATGCAATCTCATTTAGGTATAAATTTCTATCTCTTGATGTGTGGCTAAAAACCCCTATTCTTGGGGTATGACTTAGCGATTATGGGTTAAGATTGTTATTGGGTCTTTGCTTGCTAATAGATTAGATGTAGTTTCATGGTGATTTCGTCTAGTAGTTGTGGATAAATTTAACAAATTTGAAGTTGCAAATACAAGTTTATTTATGCGAAACCAAGACTACTAGATTGATGGCTTAAGGAGTGGGTAGACATGAGGTTCATCTCGAGAGAATGAACCCTAGTCCCATATCCTAACACTAAGCTCGAGAGAGTGAGTGGGGTAAGCCATAGGCTAGTCTTCATGCAGCAAGTGGATGTCCGAGGGGAACCCATTTGAAATGGGGTAAGTTTCTTGAGAGAGAATTTATTCCCATGTAAAGCTTAGCCTCACTATTGCTCTATAAATTTTCTATCGAAAGCTTGTACGCAATAATTTAAATTAACTCGTATTTTGGTCACATCCCAAGAATCCCCTCTCATTATTTATAAATCTTTGTTTATATTGTTGTTTTTACTAATTAGTGACAAAAATGCCCATTGTTAATGGACACTCTTGTGTTCCCCTTTAATTTACAATGTTTTTAATCGTTAATGTCTTTACCTATGACTCCTTAGAACAAATTTTATTTTTCTATTAATTCTCAAAACCGCTCCCTAGGGACACGACTCCAACCCTTGGTTGGGTTACTACACTATTGCATGATCGTAGACACTCGTACTGGAAGTTGTGTCGTTGATTACGCAAAACATCAAAATGGCGCCGCTGCCGGGGAGCGATGTTATTTGAGAATTCATAGATTAGTAGAATTTTTGTTCTTCTTAGTTGTAGACTACTTACGTAATTTTTAGTTTTGTTTGTTTGATGTGTGAATATTTCAGAAAGCATGAGTGTTAATGGTAGCAACGGTAGCCAGGTAGGCCACCGAGACGACATCGGAAATCTCAACGATGTCCAAGAGCCCAACATCAATGGCCCCCATCTCATGGGAGATGTTGGAGCCATCTTTTTACCCCCAGCCGAGGCAAATGCAGTGTTCCACATAACGAGCACCATGTTGCAACTCTTGCGACTGAAGGGACTTTTTAGCGGACTAGCTCATGAAGATTCTCACGAGCATCTTTGAAATTTTATAGATTTTTGTGGACCATTCTCCTTCAAACACATCTCTCAGGAGTCGGTCCGGTTGAGGCTATTCCCTTTCTATTTGATGGGAGAGGCTTGCAAGTGGATAGTCGAGCTACCACGTGAATCCATTACTTCTTGGGAGGAGTTGGTAACAGCATTTCAAGTGCAATTTTTCCCTCCATCAAAGATGATGTCACTGCGGGATAGCATCTAGAGCTTTAAACGTGTATAAGGAGAGCCTCTGCACGAAACCTTGCTTTGGTTCCAAAAATTGGTGCTCCAATGCCCAACCCATGGTTTGCCTGATAACGTGCTACTTCAATACTTCTACCGGAGCTTAGACTCGGTGAAGAAAGGTGACGCTGAGCAACTTTCGCCGGGAGGCTTAATGCAGCAGCCATATGCAGTAGCAGCTCAACTTTAGATGGTATGAGAACCATCGACAGAGCATGGTACACTCATGAGGACCAAGTCTCCCCTCTCACTTTCAAGCTATCCAAGGAGCAGATTGAAAAAGACAATGAGAGAGATCAGAACATGGCCAAAATCATGATGCAACTTGATATTTTAACCAAAAACGTCATGGGGGCTAGTGCCCGTGGTGTCAACGCTGTGGGTGTCGGCGGTGCTAATACTGAGGATATGAAGTTTGAAGCCTTGTATAACGAGGATGTAAATTTTCTAGCCAACCAGGGCGGTGGCTACCGCCCAAATTACCCAAGGCAGGGTGGTAACCAAGGTTGGGCTAGAGACGAAGGTTGGAAGGACCGGGATTGTGAATGGAGGGACCAAAATTCAAATTGAAAGGATGGGGAGAAAGATAGATACGTGCCTCCCCATGAGCGCCAGAAGCCAAAGGATTCAGACGATAGTAGGTCTGAGGATATTCTCTCGCGCATCCTCAACAAAGTTCAAGGGGCAGAAAAAATGCTAAAAGGCATGAAAGAATATGTGTATACCCTTAGCCAGACTGTTACCTCTCATTCAGTTTCAATCAAGCAGTTAGAGACCCAGATGGGTCACATCTCATCTCACCTGAATCCGAGACAGCCATGGGGTTTGCCAAGTGATACCATGGCTAACCCCAAGAATGAGGTTTAAAGGTGAACTTGCATCGTGCCACGATATTAACTAAGGCGCTATTTGGGAGGCAACCCATAACGACTTATTGTTTTCTTTTGTTTTGATAAAATAATGGTGTGTTGATTGTGCAGATGGAGGTGTGAAGACTGAACAAATATTGCAGATTGGCGCGCAACGGGTCCAATTTGCAAATCGCCGAACAGATCGGCGATTCATAATTATACCACCGTTAGACTCAAAACCATTTTGCATTGGAGTCTGTAAAACTCGGCAAGCATTGGAAATTATTGGCGAACCATCGACCATGTCGGTGATCCCGACAGAGACTGCCGTTTTGACTCACACAAAACATGGATGTACTGGAAACTTCGGCGAGGTAAATAAATACTTGGCGGTACGCCGAATAGCTCGGCGATTGGGACTAACGTCGCCGAATGGACAAAATATGGACGGTCTTTCAGCTAAATGTTTAAAATGTTCTAACTTCATTCTCTTTCCATCCCTTTTTCACCTTCCCAAACTCACACCTCCACTCTAGTTTTATATTTCTTGTACTTTGGGAGTATTTTGGTTCATTGATTTGTGCACAGATTTGGATTGCATTGCCGCCTAGGTTTCAGTAGCGTTTTAATCAGTACAAAAGGTTATCTTCTCAATACCCGTAATTATTTTGTTAGCATTGTACTCATTTGCAAACTCTTTGATATTGTTAGAATCTATTGAACCTCCCTGATTGGATAATTGGTTAATTGGCGATTGTTATTAGATAATCTTTATTAAATTGTCGAAATCTTGTTCTCCGATATATCTAGTTGAGTTAATTTGAGATGGGTGGTATTCGTATGTTATGGGTCTTGATTTAATTTGTGATATTTGTGATTATTTGTGTTTTTGGGGGTTGCGAGGCCGATTTCAAAAAGTTGGGTCAAAAGTAGTAATGATGGGTGATTCGGTGAGCTGTGACGAGCTCACCGAACTACTCCGCGGTTTGCGTAAGTACCCCATCTCTCCCTTACTATCATGGTTTATTTATTGTGGTTGTTGTAATTTTTGGCGAGAGGCATGGGATGGCCAAGTGCACTCGGCGACTCGCCGAATGTCATCTTAATCGCCCTTTGTATGCACCCGTAACCATTATGCACTGTGACCTTAAGCAGATTGTCTATGGCTCGCCGAATGGACTATCTAGTCCTTCTACAGCTGAAAGTCTTTGTTTTGGTTGTCAAATATGTTCTAACATTATCTCAAGACTTTGCAGACATGGCCAGACCAAAAGTTGCGGGAAGAGACATGTCACCCAGACACATAAGAGCACAACAGTTCAGAAGAACTGAAAGGAGCGACAATAAGACAGCCAGTTCGAGGAGGAGGATGCCCATTGACCCTAATGTCCGTTCATGGGATTGAGGGTTCAGCAATGTGATACACGCTTTTATGGAAGCTCACAAGTTGGATAATACGATCGAGGCTAATATTGTTGCAGAAGCTAAAGCAAAGCGAAAATAAAAAGAGAACTAGAAGTAGAATGACAACACTCCGGGCACTGATGCCTAGGCAGATGGAGCGACTTCTTAGTCAGGATCCCTTCTTTATCTCCCTTTCTATCTTATTATATTTTTTACTTTTGGATACTTTATTTTAATTGCATTTAAGGACAAATTGCTTTTTATTTGTGGTGGGGTGAGGCTCACCTTTTGTGTGCTATTTGTGACTCGTGTTGTTGTGTATATATTTGGGCTGTTCTGTTTTAAAATTGTGTTTACACTACTTTATGTGGATGATTGAGCTTATGGCTCCTTTTGTTTCAATTGCAAAATGATTTTTATTTTGATCTGTCCAAAAAAATTTGCCACCTCTCGTGTGTTGAATGTGGTTGTTCTTTTGCAAAATTTAAGTTTCGATTCCGATCAATACCGATGAATTGAATAGTTCTTACAATCGAACAAACATGAATGTACGACTACGATGAGTCAAAATGAAGTTGCATAGACAATATGTGAACTCTTTGCATCTCGTTGTGACTAGCCTGTTATCAATTTGAGTCTCTTGTGATGATCATTGCACACTAGCGAAAGTGTAGAGTCTTATTGGACTATAGTGTCAATGCATAGTGTGATGAGCTTACTTTGAACCATGCATGATAGATCCTAGAATTTGCCCATTTGGTTCGGTCAACTAAGTGATGCTATCTCTAGATATGATCTTAGGAAACTTCTAAGAGTGTGAACCAATTTGACATATTCCTCTTTTGTGACCTACCCTGTGAGCGTGTGATTCTCCTTTGAACACCCCTTGAGCTTTACCTTTCTTTGGAAGAAACTTGATGAAACCAGAACCTTTGTTTATCCACTACCTATAATCCTCTTGAATTATGGTTAATTGAGTAGCCAACTTGGGCCAAAAGCCTAAGTTGGGGGTGTGGTGAAAAGACCAAGGAAAATCAAGAAGTGCAAGAAAAGTCTCCCTAAACCCATGGTGTTGCAAAAATGGAAAATCCCCATATAAAAAAAATAAAGAGAAAGAGAATGAAAAATAAAGTTGTGGAATAAAGTACAAATGAAATGGGGTTCCCAAACAATCCATGGGAAGTGAATAATAGGATGACTTATGAGCACTAAAGAAAAGGATGAAAGAAGAGGAAATGAAGTGTTGTGAACACCACATTTCATGAGGATGAAAGTCATTAAGCCTAAATGACCATACATTTGCACTCATCCCCATTACAAGCCTTTAAAATACCTTTTTAATCTGGAGACAGCTGAAACAAACGTTGATTGGAAAATACTGGCAAACCTATGGGTGAAAGCTTGCATTGTGTTCTTCTTTAAGAGAGTGAGCGTTGCATTTGATTTTGGAACTTTAAATTGCAAACCATTGTGTGTGAATATGGAATCATTCCTTGTGTGAGGGAATTTGAACACTTTGGTTGATCTTGAACTTGCATTTGAAGCAAGTATTGTGAGCATGAGATTCTTTGATATTGGTGTGTCACAACTTGAATCTTTGGGTACACATTTGGTCTTTGCATAAGTAAATTGAGTCTTGTTCTGTGCATTCATGATTAAGTCTTGTGTAGCACTGTTCAAGACACCCTTTTTGAACGACTGGACTTGTGTTTGCTTGAGGACAAGCAAAAGTTTAAGTTGGGGGTGTTGATGAGTCCACAAATTGGACTCATTTAGGGCTATATTTTAATAGAAATTGTGTCCTCAAATGCTTATTTTATCTCAATATCTGATGAAAACACTTAAGTTTCAGGTATTTGAAGTTTGAAGGAAAGCATGGACACTACATCGTAAAAAGGAACGAAAATAGGTGAAAAGAACGAAGAAATGAAGGCCTGAGGATCGCCGAGTCCACTTGGCGAGTCGCCGAAGGGTTTTACTTCGCCTTCTGTTCCAGTGTGCTGAGCCCTAAAGGAAAGGATCAAGTCAGCGGAAAAAAAGAGCAGTCAACGTATCGCCGAACAATTCCGCGAGGCAATACCATGTTTCCCAATGACCCAGAGCACGACGATGCTAAAGGATGGTGTAAGATGGCGATGAACTACACCAAAGGGAGAATCGCTGAGTTGATCGGCTATTCCGACTAATGTCGTCGAATGATCCGCTGCAGCAAAAAAATTTAAAAACTATAAATACTCATTGAGAGATTAGATTTTTAAGTGTGGAACAAATTAATATAATTTTTAGTACTTTTTATTTTTTCTCTAAGTTTGAGAAGAGTTTGAAAACTTGAAGAAGAAGAGGGTTTCATCTGCAAGGATTTGGACTTGGATCTCTTGGATTCTTCATTCTTGGCCTATAACAAGACTTAAATCTTCATACCCATTTGAATGCAAGCTTATTTAGGTATAAATTTCTATCTCTTGATGTGTGGCTAAAAACCCCAATTCTTGGGGTGTGACTTAGCGAATATGGGTTAAGATTGTTGTTGGGTCTTGCTTGTTGATAGATTAGATGTAGTTTAATAGTGATTTCGTCCAGTAGTTATGGATGCATTTAAAAAATTTGTAGTTGAAAATACAAGTTTATTTATCTATTTTTGGCTTGCTCGTGAAAGAAGTCACGAAACCAAGACTACTAGATTGATGGCCTAAGGAGTGGGTCGACATGAGGTTCAGCTCGAGAGAGTGAATCCTAGTCCTATATCCTAACACTCATCTCGAGAGAGTGAGTGGGGTAAGGCGTAGGCTGGTCTTCATGCAACAAGTGGGTGTCCAAAAGGAACCATTTGAAACGGGGTAAATTGCTCGAGAGAGAATTTATTCCAACGTAAAGCTTAGCCTGCTCACTATTGTTCTATATATTTTCTATCGAAAGCTTGTACTCAATAATTTAAATTAACCCGTATTCCGGTCACATCCCAAGAATCCCCTCTCATTATTTAGAAATCTTTGTTTATATTGTTGTTTTTACTTATTAGTGACAAAAAAACCCATTGTTAATTGACACTCTTGTGTCCACCTTTAATTTATAATATTTTTAATCGTTAATATTTTTAGCTACGACTGGTTAGAACAAATTTTATTTTTCTATTAATTGTCAAAACCGCTCTCTAAGGACACGACTCCAACCCTTGGTTGGGTTACTATAGTCTTGGACAATCGTAGACACTGGTACTAGAAGTTGTGTCATTGATTACGCAAAACATCAGACACTATTAATCAAGAAGGGAACAAAGCAAGCTAAAGGAATGAAGAAATAAATACCTGATGATCGCCAATGTCATTCGGCGAATCGCCAAATGGACAAGATACCCCCTAAAGTTACAGAAGTCTGGAGCTAAAATGGAATTGATTTCGGCGAACAACAACTTCATTCGACGTATCTCCGATCTATTCGGCGAAAGATAAACCTAGTCACCAAAAGTGCTGAAGAAGATTCATGCAAGTGTTGATGGTCGAGATAGAAGGAAAGAGGGCGAATCACGGAGTTACTCGGCGAACCCGACCCGGACCACCTAAAATTACAGTGGCTAGACCAAGAAGAAATGAAAAATAAAGGCGAGATAAAGAACAATATGCGAGTCGCTGATCTATCGATGATGCCCGACTTACTTCGCCGAGTGGTCTTAAAGCGGTGGTACTTCAGGCTTGTTTGAATTCATTTTGGCTGGAGAGAGAAAAACATTAAGAACGTGAGGAAGGAATTACTTAGAGAGAGAACACTACCAAAGGGTTTTGTGAGTGATTTTAGCAAGTTTTTGAGAGAGATTTTGTACAAGAGGAGATTATTAATTGATTTTCATCTATAATTCTCATTTCTTACCCAGCTATGGGAGTGATAATTGATTTTGATTTTCTTACTTTTGAAATGAGTGGCTCAAACCCTTCACTTGGGGTTTTGATCATGAAGCCAATTGTTGATTCTCACTTAGTGGGTGTTCCTTAATTGTGAATAATGGTGTTAGTTTGAAGTGGGTATAAGTTGTTGTGTTTCGAGGTTGAATTGCATGATTTTGTGCAACAATTTCAGTGTTTTGCACTTGTTTGAGAGAGAGGTGTAGAACCAAGGTGGCAATCTTAGCGTCCTTAGTAGTGGGTTTCCTTGGTTTCAGCTCGAGAGAGTGAAACCAAGTGATCCAACCTTTGTATCCATCTCGAGAGAGTGGATTTTATGAGGGTAAAGAGTTGGTCCTCTTTCGATTGGTGCTGATGTTCAAGAGAATTCAACAATTAAAAAGGTAATTGTTCGAGAGAAAGTTACTTTATATATAGTTCGACCTACCCACAACAAATTATCCCATTATGAGCTGTAACGTTTATCCACTTCGTTGAGATTTAATAATTGGCTGATCAATTCCCCAAGCTTGACTCTAATATTTGATTGTTCGTGTTGAAGTGTAAATTTAGATTGATAGTTAAAGCCCAAAATTTGAGATTTTAACATTTATTGTGCAAGAATTTTTTATTGAAGAGGTTGTCATTGTACTTTTATTATTGAATTTGAAGGAAGTACTACTCCCTCTGGGATTAACCCAAACTCACGTAGTTGGATTATTATACTGAAGAACGATCGTTGGCATTTAGTATTGGATGAAATGCCTTGATACGTTAATCAAAATTGCACCGCTGCCAAGGTGTAGCATTACTTAGAATTCTTTGATTGAAGATTTGACACTCTCAAATTTGTTGGCTGTAGTTGAATCAGTTTTGGCTACTTTGTGTAAGTATTGGTTGGACTACGTAGAAATGAACATAAGTGAGGAAGAGATGAATGATTGCCAAGCAAGTCATCGAGATGATATAGACGACATCAATAGTATCTACAACCCAGCTCAATCGGGTGGAATGGGTGCAATATGCATCCCACAAACTGATGATAATGCAATGTTTGAAGTCACTAGCACAAATCTTCATCTACTTTAAATGAGGGGACTATATGGATGGCTAGATCACGAAGATCTGCATGAGCATGTGAGAAACTTTATAGAGGTTTGCAATCCTTTTTCATTCAAAAATGTGTCACAAGAGTCAATTCGGCTGCGGTTATTTCCACTGTCCTTAACGGGAGAAGCTAATAAGTGGCTAGCCGAGTTACCAAACAATTCCATCACATTATGGGAGGAGATGGTTATAGCATTTAACACAAGGTTCTTTCATCCATCAAAGATGATGAATCTTAGAGATGAAATTCAATATTTCAAGCGACGGGAGGGGGAAACCATCCATGAAATGTGGGTGAGATTCAAGAAGCTCCTACTCAAATGCCCAACTCATGGGCTACCAAATGATATGTTACTTCAATATTTTTACCAGAGTCTTGTTTTGGTTAATAAAGGAGTGGTTGATCAATTGGTACGAGGAGGAATAATGCTACAATAATTTGAGGTTGCTTCTTTTCTTCTGGATGACATGACTAGATTAAACCAAGCGTGGTAGACCAAAGAGGATCAAGTCTCTCCATTTTGTTTTAGATTAACGTAAGAGAAACTTGATAAAGAGAGAGAAAGGGATGAAAACATCAAGAAGATGTTGACCCAAATGAAATTTCTACAAGAGAGGATATTTGTAGTGTTTAGAGTTGAGGAGGGTTCTTCTTCTTCTTACTCAAGGTCGGGGGAGAATCAAGGTTGGAACTCCAAGAGATATGAGGAGGGTTTCCACCCACGCTATCTACAATGAGGTGGAAATCAAGGTTGGAACTATCATAAGAGAGAAGAACAAAGGAGATACTATCAAGATTGGGCTGAGCAACATGATTATTGGAGAAGGTAAGATGATCATGAGGAGAACCATACTCACTCGAGTGAGAACCCAAAATCAAAAGAGAGTACAAGCAGTCCCCAGGTGAATGAGTTGTTGTCACGCATACTTAATAAAGTTGAAGGGTTGGATGATTTGTTGAAAGGGATGAAAGATGACTTTTCATCATTGAACAATAAAGTGAACTCTCATGCCGATGCCATCAAGATACTTGAAGGACAACTGAGTTTATTATCTGCTCAATTGAAACCAAAGATAAAGATGGAAAGTGAAGATAGAGGGCTGGCTATGGTTACTCCTAGCGGAAAGATTGCAATAGCTAATGTGATGGGAAATGAAGATACTCAAACGCACGAAAAAGGAAAAAGCATGGAGGAACAAGAGTTTCTTATCCATCAAAACTTTACCAAAGAATCAGAAAAAGGAAGTGGAACAACACGTTCAAATTTGAAAAGTCATGCAACCTTTACCCAAAATACCTCTACCATTTCCCCAATGCTTAAAGAAGAAAAATGAAGATGAAAAGTTCAAGAAATTCTTGTTGGTGTTAAAGACACTTTCAATCAACCTCCCCCTTGTGGAGGCATTTTGGAAATGTCGGGATATGCCAAGTTCATGAAAACGCTAGTCACAAAGAAAAGGAGCTTAGATTTTGAGACAATTGAAGTTTCCCATAGTTGCAGTGCAATCATGACTAAGGAGGTGATCAAAAAGAGAGAAGATCCCAGGGAATTCACTATCCCTTGCACTATTGGCATGCGCCAATTTGCTAAGGCTTTATGCAATTTTGGGGTAAGTATCAACTTAATGCCATATGCGATATCCAAGCAACTGGGGTTGGGTGAACCAAAAGCAACCACAATGAGACTCCTAATGGCTGACCGTTCTATAAAAAATCCCGTGGGATACTTTACGACATCTTCGTGAAGGTTGATCGGTTCATTTTCCCGACCAATTTTTTCATTCTCGACTGCGAAATAGATGTTGAAATTCCCATTATTTTGGGAAGACCATTCTTACAAACCGGAAGAGCATTGGTGGATGTTGAAAGCAGAGAGTTGAAGTTTCGGGTAAATGAAGATGAAGTAACCTTCAATGTTTGTAAATCAATTAAACACCCAAGTGATATACACGTGGTATCCGCCGTTGATGTTATTGATGAGGCAGTAGCTAGCGTAAGCCATTTGATGTGCATGATCGAACTTCTAGAAGCCGTGCTTGCTAAGTATGATGAATTTGAAATTCAAGGTTATGAAGAAGTAGTAGCTGCCCTCTGAGGCTTGGGAGGGTATTCAAAGACTCCATTAAAATTGGACATTGATTTGAAAAATAGATAGAGTCCTCCCGCAAAGCCATCAATAGAAGACCCACGAAATCTGGAATTAAAAGCACTACCCCCATCTCCATTATGCTTTCTTGGGGAGGCAAAAAACACTCTACCGGTAATCATTCCGGCTGAGTTGTTTGAATGGCATGTGAAATTGCTTCTTGAGGTGTTACGAAGGCATATTAAATCTATAGGTAGGACCATAGCTGACATAGTGGGCATTCCTCCTGGTATTTGTACACACAAAATTCAGCTTGATAATTATTGTAAGCCTAGTGTTGAACATCAATGGAGATTGAACCCACCAATGCAGGAAGTAGTGAATAAGGAGATCATAAAGTGGTTGGATGCAGGTGTAATCTATTCTATTGCGGATAGAAAATGGGTAAGTCCGGTGCAATGTATACCAAAAAAAAGGAGGTATCATGGTAGTCCCAAATGAAAAGGGGGAGCTTATGCCTACAAGACCGGTGACCGGATGGAGAGTATGCATGGATTATCAAAAGCTCAATTCGTGGACTAAAAAGGATCACTTCCCCACACCTTTCATGGATCAAATGCTTAATCGACTATCAGAGAGAGGTTGGTACTGCTTTTTTGATGGGTGCTCCGGTTACAACCAAATTTCCATTGCGCCTGAAGACCAAGAGAAAACCACTTTCACCTGTCCTTATGGAATGTTTGCATTTAAGAGAAAGTCATTCGGGTTATGTAATGCCCCGGCAACATTTCATCTTTGCATTTTATCCATTTTCGCAGACATGGTGGAGGATTCTATGGAAGTATTCATGGATGACTTCTTAGTCGTAGGGGATATGTTTGAAGAGTGATTGGCACACTTGGGGCAAGTGTTCCAAAGATGCCTAGAAACAAGTTTGGTTCTGAATTAGGAAAAATGCCACTTCATGATGAAGGAGGGCATAGTTCTCGGACACAAGGTGTCACAAAAGGGGTTAGAGGTTGATAAGGCAAAGATTGAAGTGATTGAGAAACTACCTCCGCCAATTTCAATGAAGGGTGTTCGCAGTTTCTTGGGGCATGCCGGTGTCTACCGGAGGTTCATCAAAGACTTCTCAAAGATTTCACATCCTCTATGCAAACTCTTAGAGAAAGAGGTGAAATTCCAATTTGATGATGCTTGTATGGTGGATTTCCAGTGCTTGAAGGAGATATTAGTATCCACCCCGGTCATTATTAGTCCTGATTGGTCAGAATCTTTTGAAGTAGTGTGTGATGCAAGTGGAAAGGCGGTGGGTGTTGTGCTGGGAAAAAGCACAACAAACTATTTAACCCAATTTACTACGCGAGTAAGCCTCTAAATAGTGCTCAACGTAACTACACCATTACTGAACAAGAGCTTCTTGCGGTGGTCTATGCATTTGAGAAATTCCGGGCATACTTGTTAGGCACTAAAGTAATTGTACACACTAAACATGCTACACTTCATTACCTAATGGCAAAGAAGGATGCCAAACCAAGGTTGATAAGGTGGTGCTACAATTTCAAGAATTTGACTTCGAGGTCAAAGATAGAAGAGGCTGCAAAAATCAAGTGGTTGACCACTTATCATGATTAGAGGGCAGGGAGGATGACGAGCCTGAGGTTGACGTAGATGATTCTGTCCCCGATGAGCAAGTGTTTGCAATAACTCTCAAACAAACTCCATGGTATGCAGAATTCGCCAATTACATAGTGTGCGAATTAATGCCGGAAAATCTGAACTTCTACCAACAAAAGAGGTTCATCTTTGACATTAAAAAGTACTTTTAGGATGAACCATACTTGTTTCGAGAGTGTTCAGACCATATCATTAGAAGTTGTATCCCGAAAGTAGAAGCGATAGAAATTCTCTATTCTTTTCATGCTTCCCCGATTGGGGGCCATCATAGCGGTGTGCATATAGCCACTAAAGTTCTCCTAAGCGTATATTACTGGCCATCCCTCTACAAGGATGCGTATGAATTTGTGAAGAAATGCGATCAATGTCAGAAGTAAGGTGGAGTGTCAAGAAGACACGAATTACCCCTTACTCCCATTTTAGAAGTTGAACGATTTGATGTTTGGGGAATATATTTCATGGGCCCATTTGTGAATTCATTTGGTAATAAGTATATCTTAGTGGCAGTAGATTATGGTTCTAAATGGGTGGAAGTTGTTGCACTTCCAAATAATGAAGGAAAAAGTGTGGTTCAATTTCTGAAATGTTATATCTTTGCCAGATTCGGTACTCCTCGAGTTATCATTAGTGATGGGGGATCAAACTTTTGCAATAAATGGTTTTCAACAGCATTAAATAAGTATGGGATGAAACATAAGGTAGCAACTCAATATCATCCCCGAACAAGCGGTCAAGTTCAAGTGTCAAACTAGGAGATCAAAAGTATCTTGGCTAAGACAGTGAATGCTAACAGGACTGATTCATTTCGAAATCTTGATGACGCACTTTGGGGATATCGCACTGCATACATAACTCCAATCGGTATGTCTCTGTATCAGCTAGTTTTTTGAAAGTCTTGCCATTTACCAGTCGAATTGGAACACAAAGCGATGTGGGCACTGAAAGCTCTAAATCTAGATTGGACAAAAACCTCAAAAGAGAGAGTAGAATAGTTAAACGAGTTGGATGAATTCAGGTTCAAATCTTACGAAAGCTCAGACCTCTACAAGGAAAAGATGAAGAAGTGGCATGATGCAAAAATATTTAAGCGAGAGTTCAAGGTGGGATATTGGGTGTTGCTATACAACTCCTGACTTAGACTTTTTCCCGGAAAGCTCAAGTCCAAATGGTCCGGACCATTTAGAGTGACACGAGTATTCACAAATGGTGCCATAGAAGTTGAGGGTCAAGAAGGACATGCATTTAAGGTGAATGGGCCACACTTGAAATTATACTTTGGAGAATGCCAGGAGATTTCTTTGATTGAGGTGGTGTACCTGGAATATGCTTGAGAGCATTTCCACTTCGTGTCGCGACGTTAAATAGTGCGCTTTGTCACGACCCGAGTTCACCCCATAATTGTAACACGGCGTACTCGACCCCAAAGGGGTCTAATACAAGCCTCATAGCATTCATTCATCATGTATGAGCACCCACCTTAATCCATATCCACTCGGCACTTGGCATTATTCCCCACGGAGTATATTACATTCATTCATTAAGGCATAAGAGATTGCTACTAGATATCCCACCTCAACTCACGTGAGGGCATCCATCCCAACCCAACATTCATTCATTGGAAATCTCATAGATTCAAAGATGAGAATAACCTTTCACCTAAGAACCCCATTTCATTCATTAGAGTACAATCGAGGATAACCTTTCAATAGACTCAACATTAATTAACATTATAAGCTCAATTCATTCAATCAAGTGTGTGTGTGTGTGTGTGAGAATAGCCTTTCACATAGTCACCATCATTCACAAGTGTTAATAGAGAGATAAAATTCAATCCTAACACAAGTAACTTCTAAAGATGATCACCTTTCATTCAATTATATCACACACATCCTTTACATCACATTCCTATATACAACATCATGATAATACTTCAACTCATCAAATTAGGCCTTCAAGGCCATGATCACAATGTACATGATAAATAAACACCTCCACCTTTCAAGTGGATCAATATACAAAGTAAGTAAACACCTCCACCTTTCAAGTGGATCAATTGCTCAATCACAACACCACCTCAACAAGTAAATTAGGTCAAATTGCCCTTTCAAGGCTATGATCACAAATTCTAAATTCACCAACAATTCACCACAATTAGACATATATAATGATACAATTCAATAATCTAAACCAACCTAAGCATAAAACCATCAACATTCATTCATAATCAATAAACCCACTTTAGGAGTCACAATTTAGGAATTGAGAGAAATCATGGGTTCATAGGATATTTTCACCTAAAATCATCAATTAAATATCAATATAATCATAATTTATCATTTGAAAACGTTTGATACAAGAACCCATGAGGTTGAGTGAAAACCCAACTTTTTTATTTTGAAATCTTCTTTGAATTAGCTCCTTGAATGGAAGATTAGACAAGGATCAAAGCCACCATACCTATTAGACGATAATCCACGAAATCCCCTTGAAATGGCTTTGAAAATTTTGATGAAATTGACCTTGGAAACTTGAAGTCTTCAATGGAGTTCTTAGAGAGAAAGTAGTTGCTCAAGGAGAGTTTTGATTTGAGAGGTGAAGTCTAAATGAGTTAAAGTCATTTGTTTAGGGGTCTATTAAATATTTATAGGAAGTTATTTAACCACTTAAACAGACCCCTAATACCTTAATTAATTAACTAACTAAATCCAAAACACCTAACTTAAAACTAAAAAGTCAAAAATTGGCACCACCTACGCCCACCCATCCACGGACCATGGATAGGTCTACTGGACGTGAATGGCCTTCGTGGTTTGGTACTGGGGTTTTATTTGCAGGCCTGCTGCAGGACTTGACTTACGCCCATGACCTACGGGGCGTAGGTTGGTCTAAGGGGTGTGGTTTGGGTCCGTGAATCAAGTTGTTTTGACAGCTTTTTAGGCAGTGTTGGGGTCGTCCTCAAGGACCCCCTGGGTGGTCCTTGGGGAGTCGTACCCAGACGTTTAACCCCTAAACATGTAATTCCAAGTGTGAGAACCATTTATCATGATTTTAAACCTCATACGACACATCAAAACTCTACTATAAGACTCTACAACACACTAGTTCAACTTACTAATTTTCGGACGTTATAGTAGTATGTTGACGTTAAACCCCTAAATTGTTCAACCTTTACTTGGGAAACCATTTAACCACATTTAATCAAGTTACTAATCTTCAAACTCACATGTGAGGCTCTAGTTCCACCTATTAGATTTGGTCAAGCATTAGCTAGGTCTTACTAGTTTTTACGGGGTGTCACACGCTTCTTGGGAGGCAATCCAAGTGTTAGTATTTTAAATAAAGTGTGTTGATTTTGCAAGAGAGGGATCATGAGCGAGAAAAAGGTGCTTTTGGCGAGTCGCCGAATCAGTTCGGCGAGCATAATTTGGTTTGCCTTACGGATCTCAAAAATGAGTATGAGATTCTGGAAGATTCGGCAGGACACCTTCACTAGTCGGTGCATCACTGACGTGTTTAGGAAACCCAATTTTCCTCATCCTTTCTAGTCAATGCTGACAACGTCCCTCAAGGATCGACCAACGATGTTCTGAGTTCATTATGCGGATCGTCGATCTGTTTGGTGACCCCTCACATCTTCGTTGATCTAACTTCTCTAGAAGTGCAGTCCACTGGAACTAAGGGTGATCTGAAGAACATTAGGCGCATCGCCAAAGCATGAGGCGTCTGTTTCACTCCGTCGCCAAATTGGGAATTTAGTGAAGATTCCTCATTACCCTTCTCTACTTGTTTACACACTAGATTGTTTTCATTTCTTGTTAGTCTTTACTTATTATTCCAATTTTGTTTTATATGCGGTAATTCTCGCTCTCTACCCACATTGAGGATAATGTTGAATGCTTTTGGTGGGAGGTAGAAATTGGTCAGTGAATTGAGCGAACCTCCTCCTCTTTATGCCACCTCTGTTGTTTGTTGAATGTGGTTGTTCTTGTGCAATTTTGAGTATCAGTTTGATCAATACCGATGACCTGAATAGTGCTCATAATCGAACATAAATAAATATGTGGCTACGATGAGGCCAAATGAAGTTGCATAGCCAATATGTGAACTCTTTGCATCTCGTTGTGACTAGCCAAGTATCGAATTGAGTCTCTTATGATGAACATTGCACACTAGCAAAAGTGTGGAGTCTTGTTTGACTTTGGTATCAATGTCTTGTCTGATGAGCTTACCGTGAACCATGTATGATGACACCTAGAATTTTCCCTGTTGGTCTAGATCACTAAGTGATGCAATTTCTTGAGATGATATTAGGCAACTTTAAAGAGTGTGAACCTATTTGAATTATACCACTTTTTGTGTCCTACTTTGTGAGTGTGTGAACCCCTTTTGAGCACCCTTTGAGCCTTAATCCTTTCTTAGAAGAAACTTGATGAAAACATTGTGACCTTTTCTTGATCCAATACCCCTAATCCTCATGATTTATGTCTTGTTCGAATAGCCAACTTAGGCCAAAAGCCTAAGTTGGGGGTGTGGTGAAAAGAAAAGGTGAATCAAGAAAATGCAAAGAAGTCCTTTTTGCCCATGTTTTGAGAAAAATGAAACCCCTCCATATAAAGAAGTCCCTTTTGCCCATGTTTTGAGAAAAATGGAACCCCTCCATATAAAAAAAGAAAGAAAAAGAGAAAAAGAAGAAATGAATGAAAAAGAAAAAGAAAGAAAAAGTTGTGGAATATAGTTGTGAAAATACATAGAAAATGGGGTTCGCAACGGTCCATGGAAGATGAATAAGAGGTGACTTTTGAGTTTGAATAAAAATGATGAAGAAAAGGAAAGAAGGTGTTGTTCACATCACATTTCATAGGGATTACAACCTATCAGCCTAAATGACCATACATTTGCAATAAGCCCCATTACAAGCCTTCAAAAGAACTTTTTGATCTTGAATTAGCTGAACTTTACTAAATTGGAAAATAAGGGCAAACTTGTGGGTGAAAATTATACATTTTGTTTATCCTTGTGAGTGTGAGCGTTGCATTTGATTCCAGAACTTTAATTTGTTGAATCATTGTGTGTAAACATGGAATCATTCTTTGTGTGATGGAATTTGATCACCTTTGTTCAGCTAGAACTTGCATTTGAAGCACGTAATGTGAGCTTGAGATTCTTTGGTAATGGTGAGTCACAACTTAAATCTTTGAGTGCACAATTGATCCTTGCATAAGTAAGTTGAGTCTTCTTGTGTACATTCATGATTGAATCTTGTGTAGAACTGTTGAGACATCCCATTTTGAACAACTGAACTTCAGTTTTACTTGAGGACAAGAAAAATTTTAAGTTGGGAGTGTTGATGAGTCCATGATTTGGACTCATTTAGGGCTTTATTTTATCAAAATTAGTGACCTCAAATGCTTGTTTTGTGCCAATGAATGATGTAAATCCTTGAATTTCAGGTATTTTGATTTAGGAGCGATGCATGGACACTATTGATCAAGAAAGGAACAAAGCAAGCTAAATGAATGAAGAAATAAAGACCTGATGATCACTGATGTCATTAGGTGAATTGCCAATTGGCCAAGATACCGCCTAAAGTTACAGAATGTTGGAGAGAGAAAGCCATTGAGAATGTAAGGAAGGAATTACTTAGAGAGAGAACACTACCAAAGGGTTTTGTGAGTGATTTTAGCAAGTTTTTGAGAGAGATTTTGTACAAGAGGAGATTTATTAATTGATTTTTATCTATAATTCTCATTTCTTACCCAACTATGGGAGTGATAATTGATTTTGATTTTCTTACTTTTGAATTGAGTGACTAAAACCCTTCACTTGGGGTTTTGATCATGAAGCCGATTGTTGAATCTCACTTAGTGGATGTTCCTTAATTCCGAATAATGATGTTAGTTTGAAGTGGGTCTAAGTTTTTATTGTGTTTCGAGGTTGAATTGCATGATTTCGTGCAATAATTTCAGTATTGTGCACTTGCTTGAGAGAGAGGAGTAGAACCAAGGTGGCAATTTTAGCATC
>JAJOOO010015454.1:0-31703 GCA_029582685.1 Solanum piurae | reverse complement strand
TGATACAATGTCAATTGAGTAAGCCTAAAGAGCAAGGAAGATTGATAGTGCTCTTGAACAGCTGAACCCGATTCTTCCAAGGAAGAAGATGAATTGAGAGAGAAGAGATAGAGAGAGAAAGAGAATTTCTTATTGATCTGAATTTTGATACCTTTACAATGAAATCAACGAGTATATGTAATAGAGAAGGGACAGCTGACCACAATTCAGTTATAACAACTAGTAACCGACTTCCTCTACAACTATTACACTCACGTGTCAGTCACGTGTCCCACTTAACAGACTCAAATACAAAATTAACGACTAACTCGATTTCTAATCAATTGACATGTAACAAAATCATTCTTCTAGGCTACACATATCTAGCTATTTTCCAACCTCTCTTTTGAATGTGGAAGTGGGGCCTTTAGTTCAAATGGCATAGATGTAGGTTGCTGACATGGTTGCAAAGAACAGCAGGTGCGTGTCACTTGCTTTTCCTGTAGTCTTTCGTTCTGTTACTGTTACTTTTTAGATGCATTTTCTTGTGCCATTTTCTTTGTTGAACCAAATACATCATCCATATGTTTTAAACCTTGTTTTGCCTTCTATATTTTTTTCTCGCACAACATATGTTTGTGGCAGTGGCTGGTAGAACTGCCTCTTTCTTGTTTGCCCTAGTCTCTTTCTTTATGCTAATCAACTCTTGTTGTTTATCATACTTTGCAGGTATATCCAAAGATGAGCTCTTTGGGCAGTTTTTTGATGCTCTTGAAAAAACTCACTATTTCAGAAGCTTGCCAGATGGAAACGACGATCAGGCTCAGTTGGATAAAGCATCGAGGATATTCCATACTGCTTTGGAGGTATATACTGACACATAAGTTATTTTCTTCACGGTTCTACAACTGTGATGCATGAGTATTCTGTACTCGTTGGAATTGGTTAAGGAAGCACTGCATTTCATCTCACACCTGTTTTTTTTCCCTTTTTCTGTTCTCAACCTTGTGGTGTAATCTGTGAACAATACTTCATAAATGGTATATTTTATTCAAGAATTGACATCAAAGTATTTTCTGTTCACCGTGTGATGCAAAATGCTTCCTAGATATGAAGGGCTCATACTTCCTTTGTTTGACATCATTATGACCGATGTTAAAATTTCCCTGTGATGATGTAAGAAAGAAAACAAAAAAGCTTGATCAGAAAAAAAAAGACCGATGTTAAAAAGGGGTAATTCATTGTTGTTAAAGACTCGCATGAGAGCGCTTATGCCCTAGAGAATACAAGTTGTGATTTGCTTCGCTTAGACGATGCATCAATTCATGCACCAGGGGGCTAAGACCTGGGCCTCATCTCCACACTAAGTATTTCACTTAAATATAACTTTTAATTCTTTATCCAAGAAAGTAAATTTTGTGAAGTAGCTATACATAAATACCCTCAAAGTAGTCGTCTTTTTTTTTTTTGGTACAACCTTAAACAATGCTGGGTACCCCTCTGAACTCATATAAACTGGTACTAAGAGCCCCTTTTTACGCCTACATGCCATGGAGTGTGTTGCACTTCCCAGCAGCACATGAGAAGAGCATTTCAAGTAAAAAAATCATGTATTTTTCTATTGTTAAGAAGTCCCACATCGGTAGAGGGATGGGAAATTGGTCTCTTTGTATGGACTTGGACAAACCTCCCCTCATGAGCTAGCTTTTGGGTTGAGTTAGGCCTAGGAGCCATATCTTTACATGGTATCAGAGCCAAACCCATCCCAAGTTGTTGTTCACCGATGTTGGGCCCCATTTAGAAGTGTTCACGCTCCAGTTGAGGTCTGAGCGTGCGGGGGAGTGTTAAGAAGTCCCACATCGGTAGAGGGATGGGAAATTGGTCTCCTTATATGGACTTGGACAAACCTCCCCTCATGAGCTAGCTTTTGGGGTTGAGTTAGGCCTAGGTGCCATATCTTTACATGTATGAGAAGCTTCTGGTTGGGGCGGAGGATAGTTTCCCATTTGAATCGGTCTGGATATCTAATGTACTGAGGAAGGTGTGCGTCTTCACGTGGTTGGCGACTAGAGGGGTTGCTGATGGCGGAGAATCTTAGGAAGAGAAAGGTTGTTGTATAAGGTGGTGTTTCTTGTGTAAGGAGGCAAGTGAGGATGTGGATCATATTTTGTTACATTGCAGAATTGCCACAATGTGATGGTGGGATATCTTTAGTTGGTTTTGGTGTTTCTTGGGCTATGCCGAAATCCGCGAAGGAGATAATGTTCAGTTGAAGAGTTGAGCTAGGAGAAGAAGGCACAAGACTTGGAATGTTACTCCTCTTGGTCTTTTATTGGATCATTTGGAAAGAGAGAAATAAGAGAGCTATTGAGGGGGTGGCAATGAACTTTACCTAATTGAGGAGTTGTCATCGATCCCTTATATTCTTTTGGTGCACTCATATAGTTCATGTTTGTATAGAGGACTAGGTCTCTTTTGGAGAAAATCATATTTTGTAGATCTCTTTTTTTTTTTGGTATACCTCCTGTATAAGGCCATATGGCTTTGTTATTATTAGTGAATCTTTACTGGGAGAAGAAGAAAACAAAGAAAAGGGAAAGGAAAATAAATTGAAAAAAATAATAATTTACGTGGTAAAACATGATTGTTGTATGACAAGAGCTTTTTATAAAAGGAAATAACAGAGAATACTATGCTATTCCCCAAACCAACCTCAAAGCATAGAGGTTATCTATTGGCATACATTGCTTATGAAGCAAAACTAGCTATCTTTGAAACTCGGTTACCTCCCAAACATGGAAATCCCTCCTGAATCACCTTGTATCCCCTAAATTTTCTTAACTGTCAGCTCCTTTTGACATGATACCCTATAAATGCTAGGGAATTCAGTTTTCAAGAAGTTATGCCCACACCACTTGTGTCCCCTAAAGCTAACCCTTCTCCCATCGCCTATCCTAAATGATATATTGCCACTAAATTCTACCCATCCTTTCATCATATTCCTCCACAATCCGCTACCACAAAGCATACTGACATCTTTAGTTCTCCACCCCCTTCCTATATGTACTATCACCTCTCTCCAAAATGTAGATTAAACCAGGATACATAAGCCGTGCCAGCATGTGTCAAATATATGTTACTCCCTTTGTCCTAATTTATGTGGCACAAATGGAATTTGGACAATTAACTAAATTCTTCAATGCTTTTAAAAATATTTTAAGTTAATTATTGTGATTTATAATACTCTTTATGTAACTAAATTAGTTTGTTATATATATGTTACTCTCTCTGTCCCAATATATGTGACATTGATAGAATTTCGCAAGTCAATCAAATTTTTTACATGGTCTTTTTACCTATTTTAAGTTGTTAATTGTTGTGATTTATAATACTTTTTACGTAATTTTCAAATATGTAGCAAACTAAAAAGAAAAGACACATAAATTAAGAGAAAGTACTGAATTTCCAAAAATACCATCGGCTAGAAGCATGCATGTCGGCGAATAGCTGTCTGCTTCTAGCCACTTCTATATAGTAGTAATCTAGTAGAATAGTGAAGGGAGAAGATATTCTATTAACCACCTTGGTCTCTCCACAAAATTCTCCCACTTTTTAGCTTATTTGCCCGATTGTTCTCTCTTTCAACAAACCATATTTCAGTTGATTAATTTAGTTTTTTTAATCTATTTCTTATAAATAGGCGCAGGCACTGAGCCTGTTACAGCTGCTTGTGTACATCCACTGGCTAGTGTTGCTTGTCATGATTCATTATAATTATTGCAGTTATTGTTCCTCTGATATTTTCCTACCGCCTTTATTTTTACGGTTTTAGGAGATGCAAAAATCTGGATGTGCAATGTTCAACCGAAACAACCTTGCTGAGATCTTAAAATCGCAAGGTATATTGTAACTACATTTTTTCTCCTCAAAAAGTAAAGATATTTTATGGATGAAACAGCAAAGTGGTGAGATTTCCAGTATTGTAAACTATATCTCGATTAACTATATAATGAGTTAATAAATGTAAGAGAGTATCAAATAATTTTTGCATTTGCAGCAAAATAGATAAATATTATAAAGATGTATGACTTGTAGAATCGTAACCATAGAAGCATAGAATTACAGCTCTAACTCATTCTTCCCATCAGAACGTTGTCTATTTCTTTCTCTTTGTACATGCAAGAAGGCACTGTATTCCAGATTGTTTGCATTGTCTTATTTTCTATCCTTTGTAACATTCTATTGCTTGTTCACAATGTTTGGCATCATCCATGGTACACCAAATAGATTTAGAAATAAACTCCAGCTTTGCCAGCAAACAGGGAAATCCAGTTTTTTGCCATTTTGACTATTTCTTCACACTAGTAATAACTCCTAAGTTCTCATTGTTAAGCAGGTTTCTTTTGCTGCAATGTAATAACTGTTCAACAGGGTTTAAGATTGCATTCCAGGGCAATATTCTTCTTTCATTAGCAGAGCCATCAGTACCTCGTAGCAAGATTTCACCTAAAATGTACCGTCCTTCCTTGCTCTCCAAGTGGAAGAATCAGTTTCATTCCATAACTTGTTAGCTTCTTCTAGCTAACCAAAGAACTAGGACATGATTTCCATTTGCCAGTCTTGGAATGCCTCCTGAACCTCGTGTTCTTTTCATTTCCAACTATACAATCTTCAATTTAGGCCTCCTTGTCTAGTACTAAACTGATACCTGGCGAAAGGTTTGTCTTAGTATATTCTGCTGCAGCGGGCAATCTTCCTAAACTTGATTTTCCCTCCATATTCAACTTTCAGCTTGACAAGATAGTTGAAATGTCCATAGTCCCCTCCCCTTACGTTCAAACTTCAAAATGGACACTTGGCTATATGAATCGTCAATATTTCACACAAGATGATGGTCTTAGCGGTCTATGAAGTTGGAATAAAGACCACAAGAGAGAGAAAAAATAAGAGAAATTAGGTGATCTCTTCTTATCTGCTTAAGCTGGGGTGGATGGTGCTACCCCATATCTGTACTGGTCATGAAGGTAAAGAGTGGAATAGTTGATGTGCGTGCAAGTTGGTCAGAGTACCACTGTTATCAAAAGATCAAACTTCAATATTCATTTTGCCTATTTGGACCCATTTCATTCCAAGACGTGCCTAGTTTCTAGTATATTTAGGAAAAACAAACTAGTTGAATCACGATAACATGTGAAATTATTAGTTCACATTTCTACAAGATGAAATGTGCAAATCATGTTGAGTTGAATTCAGGCTAAGCTAATCTTGGTTCACACTTCACACTTCACATTTCACACTTCACAGTAACTTGAACTTCCCTCGGGCCTTAATTCAGCCATGTTCCATACACTCAGCTGAATCCTAATTTTACGGGACAGAGGATTGAGCTTTGAGCTACCTCAATCATTGGGAAGAGTAATGTTTTCAAGAGGGGTCTTACTTGAATATTCCCAAAAATTTGTGCTTGAGGTTGATATCTTCTTGCGGAGAGGTTTAGTTTCCTTTCAACGGTATAGTTCATTTTTTTTCAAAAAGATTTTACTCAAAGTTCTCTTTTCTTTTGGTGATTTTGTAATAGGTAATAAAGCGATGCAGTCAAAACTTTACCCTGATGCTATTGAGCTGTATTCTTTTGCAATTGCACTTTGTGAAGATAATGCAGTTTACTATTGCAACAGGTGCGTCATTGTCACATTGATGGAAGAAATTTATTATCGTTTTTGCATGCAAAAATATTACTTCTCTGTCCCAATTTATGTGATACCCTCTCTTTTTAGTCAGTCCAAAAAAATGACACCTTTCTATATTTAGAACATATCTGGTGATTTTTGTTTGGGCCGGTCTTTTAGTTTTGCATTTTTGCATTGCCTGTTGGGCCCTTTTTGTTTATTTATTTTAAAGACATTGTTTTGTGCTTATTTGATATATAAAATTGGCCTCCAGGTCATATTTAATTTTTCTTAGAAAAAGTAACAGTTTAACTTTAAATTTTTCATTTTACCCTTAATGAGATGATCTATAGTCACACAAATATCTATGACTTATTTTAGACCACAAGTATCAATAGTCTTTCTTTCATTCTTAAACTCCATTGCCTGTCAAAAACCATGGCACGGAAGGAGTATCTGTTTTTTCTATTTTTTCTGAAAATTCTAAAAGCAATTAGATGAATCTTTCTCATTGTGAATATCTCTAAAGGCCTATTTTAAGATGAAGTTTTTGTGATGTATCAGGGCAGCTGCTTTAACCCAGATCCACCAATATGAAGCAGCAGTTCAAGACTGCCAAAAATCTATTGCAATCAACCCCAATTATAGCAAGGCTTATAGTAGATTGGGTTTTGTCTATTATGCTCAAGGGAAGTACCGTGATGCCATAGATAAGGGATTCACAAAAGGTTGGATCAAGAATCTTTTCTCTTTATTAATAATTCAGTTGGTTTGGTTTTAGAATTTTTGAAAGCTTCTTGGTATTTTGGAGTACATTATATTTTTGAATTTATTGAGAATGGTCCATCTTTACGCTCCAACATCTTTGGTATGTGGCTACTGGTGTGGTTTCTAGTTCTATATTTTAACTGATGAAATTAAATGTTTCCTCATTTTCTATATTTTGTTTCAGTTAGTTTCATCAGTTCTCCATGGGATTTTATTTCAAGTTCTTCCCATGATACATAGTAAATATGCTGACATATTATTTAAGATGAAGCCGTAAATTTGAAGGATGATTTCATAAACCTCAGCTAACGCCTAACATTACTGCAAATGTCTTAAATCGTGCTTCTTAGGTATTTGAACTGTCTGCCAGATTTCACTTTTTATTAGGTTATATATAAGTCCTGTTCTTGATAAGGCAAAGGGAACGTTGGCTAAAATGTCAAAAAGACAGTCGGATCCTCCTACTTCGTTAGTGAAAAGTTTAAGTTCATTTTACAGTCATGATTATGCTTGTGGGTACCCACTAAAGCATAATAACAAAATCAAATAGAAGCAATTTAAAGAATTGAATGGAAAAGATGAGTGAGAGAAACCACTATCTGCGTTTAATGCTCTTCACCCTCCCTTCATTCTTCCTCCTTGCCTTTTCCTTCATCAAGAGATGGTGAGTGAAGTCCTCCATCCCCAACCAATAAGGACCCGTTTGGTAGGCGGTATATAGTAGAATAGTCCATGGATTAAAATTTAGTCAATCTAATACATTGTTTGGTTACTTTATTTAACTTAATGCATGGATTAGTTATACACCATATATGGTCTTATTTTATCCCTAGTAAATGGAGGGATAATTAATCCAAGATTTAAGAATCCTTGGATAAGGCCCCTAAATGACTAAACTATCTCCCTATTCATTTTGTAAAATTTCTTTTGTAATTTGATTTCCTTTTTATTCACATTGAAATGGTTATAAATGTTCTTTTTAATTCTCCAAATGCGTTTAGTTTAATTTGATGATTTCACAAATATTTTTTTCTCCATTTTTTTATTCAATGTAGTTCGTCGATTAACCACTTGAATTATTTGTTTTTTAATAAGCTTAAGGTATTGAACAATTTAAGCAGTCTTAAATCTATGTAAAGTTTAAGATATATTTGACCAACAAAAAGTTAGAAATAACCTGTGCCATCACGGATCTCTGTAATGGTACATCACACCTCAAAATTAATAACAATTTTTTTTATATACATGTATTTAACTTAACTAGTTAAATGAAATAGAAAATCCTACAAAAAATAATAATATCCGGCGGTTATCTACTTATTTACCTTGACCCAATTACATGAAATAAACAATCTCATAATAAGACAAGGGTATAATAGGATTATTTTTTTTGTAGAGTTTTAAATCAAACACAAGATTAAGTGGGAAGCAATGAACTAAACACTTGATAAAAAATAATCCCTGCATTACTAATCCATGCGTTATCAATGTTTGTACCAAACGACCCCTAAATGGATTAAAGTAGAATTTCAGCACTGGAAGTGATGGAACCCGCCTTGCACATGCAAACTTGGGGCATCGATTGATATCTATGTCTATGAGGGATTAGTTTGGAGTGAATTTGAAAAAAAAAGGACAGCCCGGTACACTAAGCTTCCGCTATGCGCGGGTCCGGGGAAGGGCCAGACCCCAAGGGTCTATTGTAAGCAACCTTACCCTGCATTTCTACAAGAGGCTGTTTCCACAGCTTGAACCTGTGACCTTTTGGTCGCATGACTACAACTTTACCACTTGCGCCAAGGCTCCCTTCAACTTTCCACAACTGTGAATTATTATGTGTTATATTATGGTGCTTAGTAATGTATCTGTCTATACATCGGTCTTGTGAAGTGTAAAAAGGTTTGCACTTATCTCTGCAGTGTCAACTATGTTAGGGATTTAGATAGTCTGTGCCAGGATACAAAGATTTGGATTTTCTTCTCTAGTTAATCCGCAAAAAGAAATCTATTTCTGACATAAAGCCTTGTTTATGAAGCATTGCAGTTGGATCCTAATAATGATTCCGTCAAGGAAAATATACGGGTTAGTTCCTATTATTAATTGTGGTTTTTAAGGTTATTAGCTGGAAAATGGTGTTTGCGGTATTATCCCAAGTATGACTCGTATTTTAAACTTGTAGGTAGCAGAACAAAAGTTGAAAGAAGAGCAACAGAGGAGGGGGAATGATCAGGTAACTGACAATTGTGGCATTACAGAAGAACTTTACTAGATTATTAAGTTGATAATTACAAGGTATGCAATTAACAACCAAATCATGTGCTGAGCTCAATAGCCTGTACCTGTAATAATCTGTCTGCGGTAGCACCATCTAATGCTGCATTTTCATGTGAGGAACGACAACAAACATGTATTGATGCTCACTTGTAATCTTTCTTGTTTAAAAGAAAGAATAGATTCCAATAAATTTTTCTTTTTGAAAAGTAAAAAAATGGAGCATGTAGCTGCAGTTCAGTCAGCTGACAAAGTGGTAATAAATTCAGCTGCACATATCTGAAAATTCAATCCCTTTGCCCATTTATCCATCCTCAATTGTGAGCATCGATCTAATTAACAATAGTAAGCATTAACCAAACAATCCCATATTTCTTTCCTTGGGTATTTTGCAGAGCTCAACCTCTTCGAGCCATGGACAAGACTCAAATCACCAGCCTGCTGGGGGACCTAGAAGTCATGCCATGCCTCCACCATTTGGATCAATGTCATTTGATGGAAATGGCATTCCTGATTTGACGAACGTGTTTATGAACATGACAAGAGATGCATTCCAAGGGCAGCATGGTCCAAACGGGCCAGAAGGAAGCAACAACGCTGATTCCACCAATGAGCCCGTTATAAGAATAAGCAGGAGCGTCAATCTCGGTTTTGGTGAACAGATGCCTGAGGAATTGACAGGAACCTTAAGGTCTGTTATGGAGATGTTTTCAGGAGCTCAACCTCCTGAGAATCCTCAGGATAACATGAATGGAAGGTCAACACCAAATTGAGGCATTTATGTTAGTGAGCCTCATTCTCGAGTTAATTAACATCTCCATCCTTTTTACCTATTGCTTTTTTGGTGAACTGCACTCTTGCATTTGAATTGATCATCTTTCCCTCAACTTGATTTGTACATTAAAGATCTAAAACTCAGGTTTGCAGTGTAATCTTAGGTGCTTTGCTGATGCTTCTGTTTTTGCAGTCTCATATAGAGGATTATATTGACAGAAAATATAGTTTTCAAAAAGTTACAGGGTGTCATTTTTGTACTGGTTTTAATGGGAAATGGAAGTATGGCCTATGTTTTGCACTACTCAAATACTTCTTTTGAGGAAAAAGGGGACGAGGATCCTGGACTTCCTACTGGTAGTGGTATGTAAAGGGGCGGACTCCCTCTGTTGTTTGTCTTGCTTCGTTTTAGTCTGTTTCAAAAAAAATATAGATCACATTATTATCTTCTTTAATTTCTTAAACTTCGTGTCAAGTTAAAATCAAATAATCAAATTGAAATGGAGGGAGTAGTGTTTACTTACAACTGTTCTCTAATCTCCTGTGTCAACAATGCCACAATTGGCTCTTTATATTGATTTTCATTTTTTCTATGTTAAGACAAAATGAAAAAAAGAAGAAGATATACTTCTATGATGACATTTCCATTACTCTTCTGCCTCAATTTCAAACGAATTGGTTGACTCAGCAAATTCTTACTGATCATATTTCTCATTTAATTTATAGCAAACCTATATTATATAAAGTAACAGATAAAAATGAGAAACATTAAAAGTTCTGTATAATTTTCATTGACATGAGAAGGAGTTAAATACATTCATTTAATTGATATAGCTCATAGCTTCATAATTTTTCCCCACCATCCATTATGCCTTATTTTTTCTTCTCTAAAGTTGCATTCCAATCTATTATAATTTATGGCTCTTTCAAAATAATTTTTTTATTTTAGGTAATCGTAAGTTTAACTCATTTCTTTTTAACACCTTCACTCACTAAGATTTTATATCCATGGACCAGTATATCGAGAGATTGGTGTAAGCACATCTCAAGCGATTTTCTCTCATTTTATTCTCAATGTGTTTTACTTGCACCTTCTAGTGAGTGTGATCATTTTTAATCTTTTCATCTTAATCTACATCTTTGTGATAATCATCTTGTGGATATGTTGGACTTTAACAACCTAACTTTCACTCCAATAATTACATTGATGGTCTTAATACCCATTTGAACGGGCTTAAAAACTGGTTTTTTTTTTTTTTTTTTTTTGGGAGTGTGGTAAAATTTAGAGTAGTTTTTAAGCTAATTTCTTTTAAAGTGGGGTTGTTCAACTTATTGTTTTTGGTTTGCTTTGATTAATTTGTTATTTTTTTAATTATAAATAATTATTTTTATCCAATATAATTAAGCTCTAATACTTAAAAAGTGTTTTTTAGCACTTGAAGATTAAAGGCTACTTAAATCCAATTAATCCAAACGGGCTCTAATGACTATTTTACAAAACTTCCTTTTACTTTGACATATATTTTTTTTTTAATACAAGACTTCGATAGTACTCTTTATTTCAATTCTCTATGACAATGTTTTTGAGAAACTTACCGAAATGACTATAGTTTAAGGGTTGATGAAGATTTCAATAGCTATAATATACTAATTACCATATGTAAATATATTTTTTAGTCGCTATTTCGTTGTATTTAAGGTTTTTATTTTATTTATTATATACTAGTATACATATTCAAATTTAAGGCATTAAACATGATAAAACATGTTTTTAAAGCGGCAAGTCCTTAAATCACGTCCATTAAAATCACAGACTTTCCGTCATTAAACTACCATCTAAAATTATTCATTCAACACTTCGTTGGATGAAATTCTTATCTGTTTAACAAAAACTGAGATACAATATAGTTCGTTATTCAATTTTCTCCGTTGTTCTTCGTCTTAATTGATACAAATATTTACAAAATCGATGTTAATGAAATTCATTGATAAGTATGTTGCCCATTAATTCAAGTGTTATTCAAGGAATGTATTATGTATACGGTTAGCATTTTGAAAAATCACTCAAATATAGTGAATACACATAAGGTGAATATACCAATTATTACAGTGGATACATACACAGTAATTACATCTATTGTATAATGTATATACAAACAGTGAATACACCTACTGTTACAATATGAAATACATATATTTGTATCTTCATTCAAATGTATTCATGTATCAAAATATCAATATAGATACAAATCAACAATTTCTCATTCAAAAATGTGTTAAATCTTTGAAGGTTGATACATGAATATAACTAGGTTAGACAATGTGAATAAAGATTGATACACATTAAGTATAGGGAAAATTGTATATAATAGCAAACTATTAATTCAAATTAAATGCTATAAATATAGTTTGATTTAATTGTACCCCATAGCAAACTATTGCTATTTCACCTCTCTCCTGGTGAATCTCGCTCGCCACTCTCGTTCTCTCCTTCGCCTCTCTCGTTTTTTATACAAACGCAAGTGTATAAAGTGCGTTTGTGTTTGTATAAAGCGAGAGAAAATTGTATATATACATATATTTTCGTTCCCCTCTCTCCCCTCTCACAGATCTCGCTCACCACTCTCCCAGATCTCACTCTCTCACAAGCCTCTCTCACTTTATACAAAAACCACAAATTGTATAAAATGCGTTTGTGTTTGTATAAAGCGAGAGAAAATTGTATATATGCATATATTTTCGTTCCCCTCTCTCCCTTCTCCCAGATCTCGCTTGCCACTCTCCTAGATCTCGCTCTCTCACTTTATACAAAAACGCAAATGTATAAAATGCATGAAAATTGTATATATACATATATTTTCGTTCCCCTCTCTCCCCTCTCCCAGATCTCGCTCGCTCACTCGCCTCTCTCACTTTATACAATTGATCTTTTTGTATATGTATACCAAAGCATATTATACAATTGCTTTCTTTTGTATATGTATAGCGAAATATACATATTTATGTTTGCTATGGAGCGCAATTATGCAAAGTTTGCTATATCATACAAATATGAATTTTGTGTTTTCTATATGTGAAAGTTGCTCTTAAATATACAAGCATACAATTGTATCAAAAAGATTTTCGAAAACAAGTGAATACAAATATACTATTAGATGATACAGTATCTCTTCTTATGTTCCTCTGATTCTTTCAAGACATTTTTTTCACTAAAATGAGCATAACTTTTTACTCGAAAGTTGGATTTTAGCAAACTTGGTGAAGTTGGAAAGAAGATTCAATTATCTATCATATCATAGGGCATGGGACACATAATTCCTTTTGTGCTAAGAGTTATGACTATTTGAAGTTGACCCAATCAGAATTTTCATCTAATTGGTTGTTTACCCTCATCTACGGTCAGATCTACAGATCTTAAATCAAACGACGATCCGTGCTGGTCGACCATAGTTTGCATCAGAGATTACGTAAAGGAGGCCTCGATTCACGGACATAGACCTCGGACCATGGTCTGACCTATGGACCGTGAGTATGTTCGTGGGTCGATACTTAGTCAATTTTCTGAGCTGAGTTCTGAGAGGGGTTGCAGTGGTGAACCACGGACTACCAGCACGGGCCGTGGTCTAACCTACGGTCCGTGGATGGAAACCGTGGGTTGCACCTGAAACTTCTTAAAATCTGTATTTTTGGTTTGTTTCAGATACGGGGTGTTACATTATCTCACCCTTAGGACCATTCATCCCCAAATGAATACTCAACTAGCTGAAATGGAGGGAGAGGGATGCAATCACTACCACCTGGATTCAAAACCCTTAAGTTTGATAAGTATGATGGGCACGGAGATCCCACAGATCACCTCAAGAGATACTGCAATCAACTTAGAGGTGCGGGGGCTAAAAAGGAACTACTCATGGCTTATTTTGGTGAGAGTCTGACTGGTGTTGCCTCAGAATGGTTCATAGACCAAGAGATCTCCCACTGGCACATCTGGGATGATATGGCACAAGATTTTGTTAGACAATTTCAGTACAATGTCGACATTATGCCAGATCGCAATACACTCTCCAATATGAGAAAAAAGCCAAATGAAAGCTTTAGAGAATATGCTATCAAATGGAGGTAATAAGCAGCCCGGGTCAAACCACCATTAGATGAACAAGAATTGGTTGACATCTTCATAGAGGCTCGAGATCCCGATTACTTCCACCACCTGACAGCCGCAATGGGAAGACCGTTTCACACAACAATCAAAATTGGAGAAATAGTTGAAAGTGGTTTCAAAACAAGAAGGATCGTGAGCCATGCAATAATCAAAGCTACCACACAGGCCATTTAAGGTGGTTCAGGCAGTTTTGGAAATCGTAAAAGGAAAGATGAAGTTTCTTCGTTAGCATCAGGGTCAAGGGGTGCTCAAAGGAAGCCAGATTGTCCTTACCCACCAATTCAATGACAATATAGCTATACTCAACATTACTACCCTTATGTTCCTCAATATTCAGTATCTCCATCTCTATACACAGTCTTCAATGCTCAGCCATATGTACATCATCCCAATCGCCCACATTTTCGTGCCCTAATTCAAGGAAACTTTCGGCCACAACGACCACCCTATCAGGTCCCTTAAAACCCTCTTCCTACGCAAAATTATGCTCAAGAGCAGGGACAATAAAGGAAATTCACTCCCTTGGGAGAGTCATACTCCAGCTTGTTTCAAAAGTTAAGGAAGATAGGAATGATCGAGTCTATCCCACCACATCGTCTGAATCAAACTGCTTTAGGTTTCCAGGCCAATGAAAGATGTGAATATCAATTAGGGGCCCCATGACACAACACTGTTGTTGGCCCTTGAAGGGGGTGATAGAGAAGCTAATCGATCATGGAGTAATTGTTGTGATAGATGATCAAAACACTCCCAATGTAACTAATAACCCACTTCCAACTCAAAAATATTTAGTGGGTATGATCTGTAATGATCATGAGTACAAACTTCTTGGCAAAATAGGAAAGCTGTTTCGGAAGATCGAAGAGGAGGACGTGTTGTTAAAGAGTTTAGAACCAGTTGCATATTTGAGTGTGGAAGATGTCAATCTTGATACCAAAGTTTTGTGTATCCCGGGGATTTCAAAGGGGATTGAAGTTTGAGCAGGTATACCGAAGTTGTATGTATCAAAAGGCTTTTCATTAACACAACGGGACCAAAGTTGCTTGGCAAAGTTGAAAGAACCTATCTTTGCTAAGCCAGTATATCAACTTTCGGTGACCAATTCAAAGGTTGTTCCTTGGAACTATAATAAAATCGGTGTGGTTTACCGAGGAAAGGAGATTGTTGAAGAGGTTGATGAAGCAGGATGGCTGACAAGCTCTGAAAGATGTTATTCTCCAGAAGAATTAAGAAAATTAAAGATGGCTCAAAATATCCAATTACCATTGAAGAAAGAAGTTACAGAGGAAGAAGTAGAAAGTTTATAAAAAAGATTAAGGTTCCAGATTACTCTGTTGTGGAATAATTAAAGAAAACCCCTGCACAGATTTCACTGTTGTCTCTACTCTTGCACTAAGAAGAACATCGTCGTGTGTTGACCAATATTTTGAATGAAGCACATGTATCGAATGAGACCACGGTGAATCAGTTAGAGAAAATTTCCAAGCGCATCTTGCAGTCGAACACTATCACTTTCGCTGATGATGAGTTGCCCACAGAGGGAGTTGGACACAACAGAGCTTTGCTCCTTACAGTGAAATATGAAGGGTACTATGTAAAGAGGGTCATGATAGATGGGGGATTAGGGGTAGACATATGTCTTCTCTCTACGCTACAAAGCTTGAAAATTAACCTTAACAGAATTCGCCCCAACACTGTATTTATTCGAGCTTATGACGACTCAAGGCGGGATACCATTAGTGAAATCAAGTTAAACATGACAATTAGACCGGTGGACTTTATGATTGTGTTCCAAGTAATGGACATGGATAAATCTTATAATTTTCTATTGGGAAGACCATGGATCCACATGGCTCGGGCAGTCCCATCAACTCTGCATCAAGTTGTTAAGTTTGAATACGACCATCAAGAAATCATTGTGCATTGGGAAGATGATTTACCTATTTACAGAGATCCATCCATTCCATACATTGAGGAAAAAATGATGTTATTCTGTTGTTTACCAGTCTTTTGAGGTCGTATCATTCGATCACTTTAAAGAAGGACACCCTATCATCCAACCATGTCTCTCTTCTTCCTCTTTAATGGTATCAACGATAATGCTCAAATATGGTTATCAACCTAGTAAAGGTTTGGGACTATGTTCACAAGGAATCGTGGATCCCATTACTCTTTTAGGAAACCAAGGAACCTCTGGCCTCGGATACAAACAAATCAAGAGAAATTGAAATAAAGCTAAGAACCACAAACGGACTGATTGGGTGCTTCCACAATCGATTCCCCATATTTCTCATTCCTTTATCAAGCCTCAGGGTCCAGAAATGGAAGATTCCCTTACTCATGAAGACATTGAAGAAGTTATTTAGGATCTCAACCAGTTGTTTTGTGAAGTAAACATGGTCCAAGTTGGTGAAGGTACAAGTCATACCGATGTGCAGCTCGTGGGCTCAGGTGGGAAGCCACTCTTTTCCCCACAAGGAATGAGTTTTGATATTCTGTAAATGTTGGTTTGATAACATGACATACATGTGGAATTCACTCCCAGATCTCAAAGAGTTATTTATTCTTGAATCACCTAGTCAAGAGGTTGAATATGATGAAGAATAGGCTTTTAGGGAAATTAATAGGCAACTGGAACAGTTTGAGCACAAACCTAAGCCTAATCTTAGTGTATTCGAGGCAATCAATTTGGGAAGTATTGAGGAAGTTAAAGAAATAAAAATAAGTCTTCATATCAAGTAGGAAATAAGGATGCCATAATACAACTTTTGTGTTTAAATACAAAAGTGCTTGGTCTTATGATGACATGTCAGGTTTGAGTGTTGATTTAGTGGTCTATAAGTTGCCCACTCATCCTGATTTTCCACCCGTCCAACAAAAAAGAAGAAAATTCAAATCGTACGTGAGTGAAAAAATCAAGAAGAAATCATGAAACAACTAAATGCAAATGTGATCCAAGCCATTTGTCACACTACTTGGTTGGCAAATGTTGTTCCTGTGCCGAAAAAGGATGGAAAGACAAGAGTTTGTGTTGACTATCGGGATTTGAACAAAGCTAGTCCAAAGGAAAACTTTCCCTTGCCCAATATCCACATTCTAGTTTATAATTGTGCCAAACACAAAATTTAATCTTTTGTGGACTGTTATGCGGTGTATCATCAAATCTTGATAGATGAAGAGGATGATGAGAAAACTGCTTTCACAACTCCATGGGGGACCTATTGCTACATGGTCATGCCATTAGATCTTAAAAATGCTGGGGCAACTTACATGAGGGCTATGACCACCATGCTTTATGACATGATGCACAAAGACATTGAAGTATACGTCGATGACATAATCATCAAGTCTAAAACACAAGATGACCATGTGCAAGATCTGAGAAAGTTCTTTGAAAGAGTGCGCAGATATGATCTCAAGCTTAATCCAGTAAAATGTCTATTTAGAGTTCCATCTGGAAAACTTCTGGGTTTTATTGTCAGTAGAAGGGGAATCGAATTGGATCCTTCCAAAATAAAAGCCATTTGAGATTTTTCACCCTGAAAAATAAGACCGAAGTCATGAGTCTACTTGATAGGTTGAACTACATCAGCAGGTTTATTGCTCAACTCACAACTACTTGTGAGCCCATTTTTAGACTTTTGAAAAAGCATGTTGATGTCAGATGGACAGAGTATTATCAACAAGCTTTTGAAAAAATCAAGGAGTATTTGTCCAACACTCCTGTATTGGTCTCGCCTGATCCTGATAGGCCTCTTTTTTATATCTTTCAATGACAGATAATTCCTTTGGGTGTGTTCTTGGTCAACACGATTCCACAGGCAGGAATGAGAAAACTATCTACTACTTGAGCAAGAAATTCACTAGTTATGAGTTCAAGTACATACTCTTGGAAATGACATGTTGCGCCCTAACTTGGGTAGCTCAAAAGGTAAGGCATTACCTTTTGTCCTACACAACTTACCTCATATCTTGGATGGATCCTTTGAAGTACATCTTTCAGAAGCCAATGCCAACTGGCAGACTCGCGAAATAGCAAATCTTTCTCACTGAATTTGACATTATATATGTCACTCAAACTGGATGTGAGGCAAAAAAATATATATTTTAATCATTATTTGCCTCACATTTATTATTTATATTTGCCCTTTTTGAGCATTAATTTTATGGATTGTGCTAAATAGTGTAATTTATTTGTAGGAGTAAAATTGGTGTAAAATTGAAGAAGTTTGAAGCTAAGACGAATTAAAGATGAAAGGTTGAAGAAGGAAATCAAGCAGATAGCTTAATGGATTAAACTTTATAAAATAATATATATTTTGGTGGAAGTAGAATTGGAATTGAAAATTCCACGTGGCATCATATGAAGAAGGAAGGCGGCAGGAAACTCGACAGAGCACTGATTACGTGTACAAAAATTCTTTTTCCGCTTGGATTTGGATTCCTAATTTGTTTTGGATTCAGTTATTTTATTTAGGGTTTTCTACATTTATAAATAGTCCATAGAAATAATTATTAGAGAAAATCAATCTAGAGGAGGAGATCAATTAGGAGGTACTTTTGAAGAGAAAGTCGTCAATACTTTTTAGGGTTCTTTTCTTCTTGTTGTTTTCTTAGAGATTAGTAGTTAATCTCCCTTGTTCTGGGGATGTAGCTACGAATGAATTGTTGATTATTAAAGGGTTGTTGAATTAATTCTTGGTTGTCATTATAAGTTACTTCTATATTCTTGTTTTAGTAATTTGTGCTTGATCACCATAAGATAAATATATTGTCTAAACTTAAATCGAGAAAGGAGAGGTTAGATAGACAAGAGAATATAGCGAGCTTGGTACACCCATTAGAATGATGTGATTAGTGTTCAGGAGTGACCCCCAGACGAACACCTTGCTTGGTTACAAAACATGATGAAATAGAAATGCTCGCCAGTTAGTCTATTTATCCCCGCTCAACGATGAAGTTAGATAGCTAACTGGGGTAGGCGATGAGAGGTGTGAACTCGGATCATACAATCAACCTTGTAAATCAGTAACCTAACAACTAAAATTAGTTCTAAGCCAATAATATGATACGATTCAATACATGCTGCAGCCCTAAGATTTTCCAAATCATTGTAAGTAATTTTATTATTTAATTTCTGCATTCTTTTCTTTATAAATAAAAATCAATCTCTTTTGGCACTCTTTAATAAATAAATAGACTAGTATAATTTAGTAAATAGTTAATTGAAAAGTCATTTGGGTTCGATAATCTGGTTCTTTTAAGAGCCACTATATTACTTTCACGACCACGTACACTTGCGTGTGCAATTGGGGGCAACAGGTTTTTGGCGCCACTGCCGGGGACTTAGAAATTAACTATTTGTCTAGGTTATATTTTTTATTTTTATTTATTTAAGTTTTGTTTTTATAATTTTTTTTTTTAGTGTTTTTCTTAGCAAATGTATTTTTTTCTTTTTCTTGAATAATTTGGTACTCTTATTGATATAGATGATTGGGATAGATCGCGGTTGGGTGATGAATGTTCTTTATGTCATATATGTGGTCGTCAATATATTCATTGTAATGGTTGTCCTAAATCTTATTCCCTTCCCCCGAACCCCTATTATGATTCTTCTGCTATTTGTGATGTTGGTAGGGCAAAGTTGAGAATGCAAAACAAGAGGCGCGCACTGTGAATTCACTTATGGAATGTATGGACATGCTGGACAAAGTTAATTAAAAAATAGCTGAACAAATGTTTGAATGTGTGGAAGAGCAAAACACAATCATAAAACTGCTGGATGTGCTTGATGCTATTCAATTGGAAATTACAGTCCTAGCTAAATTAGAAGAGATTGAAACCCAACAAGGAGAAAGTTATAAAGAAACAGAGATAGTGAGCCAATCTTGGCTACAAGAACAAACTCAACTTCTAAAGTTTCATGAGTCTATCCGTGATGGTCTGACATACATGAAAACCCAACTAATTGAAGAAAGATTGAGCTCACACAAGAAATAGATCAATTTGGTTCAGATATTCATGACTTAGAGGCTCACTTGAACAAAAAGATTGAGGCATCTGAAGTTCAATTATCGATTATCGTGGATGATGACCAATTAGTGGGGCAAAAAGAGGAATTCCAACCATTCAACTATACTTTATTCCTTAATATCGATGGTGAGAAAGAGTACAAAAGTGAGAATGTTGTAAATAATGTTGCTTAGGAGTTGAGGCATTTTGAATCTCATTCAAAACACTTTTCTATATCATCTGAACTAATGGATGAGTGTATAGATGAGGTACAAGGCGCCTACATCCTAAAGTTTTTCAGTTCACATAGACAAAACGACATTCCTCACCTAAGGGCCAAGAAGTGCAAGATGCGACATATATTACTTGGTTCTTTTATCTTTATACCACCACCTCTTGAGAGGAGTAGAAAAATAGATGCAAAGTTAGGGATAAAATTCATAAGTTCAAAGTGGAAAGAAAAGTGGTGAATTTATTTGTGTCGTACCGCGATGTTAAATTAAGCGCTTATTGGGAGGCAACCCAATTTATAGTGTAACTTCTTATTTTATTTTATTTTTATTTTTTTAGTGTCATTTTTTGTGTGGTTTTTACAGGTTTTGGAGAAGTCTGAGTATCCGAAATTTGGAGCTAAGGAACACGTTTGAGCTTAAGTGTGGGGTGCATATGACCCTTGATGAAAATAAAGAGAACATGCTACTAGCTAGGCTTAAAGGCCTCAGGGAGTTTTTTTTAACACTTGTTTTAAATTTTGTTTGATGCTTTGGGGACATAACATCTTTTTAAGTGTGGGGTGGAAGAATAAATTCCTAGTTTTTATTGTTTTATTGAGTCTTTTATTTTTTAGGATGGTTCCTTGGCTTTTGTTTTCGGTTCTTTGCCTGAGGATAGTCCCTTTGAACCGAGTGTCTTTTTTTTTTCTTTTGAGAGAGAAAAGAAAAGACCCTTTTAAGTGGTGTGATACTTGCTATTTAGGCCTAATTTTTGAGTAGTACTTTCTTGTGATTGCTTGATTGATAAGGAAATTCCAGACTCTTTGACACCTAAGCTCATGGTTGTGACTTTCTATATAGCTTAGTTTATTTTGTAGTTTGTTATGATCTTGTCTCTCTTAGAAGTGGAATTGATCCATTTTGATTGATATGTGTGCCATGTGTGGTGAGATTTTGTATACTCCATGTTTTGCCTCTTAGTCTAGAACTTGCCCTGTATGTTATTTAGGCGAAATAAAAAGTGTTGCGTTGTTTAGGAGATGATAATAGTTTTTCTTTGATTTGTCTGGTAAATTTTAGTCTTTTCAGATATTATGTATCACTAGTTAGCCCTTTTTAGCCTGTAGCTTTTTGTTGATATCCATATTTTACCCTTAACTCTTTTGTTGAATCCCTAGTGTTTGCATCTTGCTTCCTTGAGCATTATAGCATAGACTTATTCTAATTATCAATTTTGAAGAAAAGTGGATGGTGGAGTGAAAAGGTAATCAATGATAGGTACAAAGTGTTTAAAAAGCCCTCTTTGAAAGAATGTGACATAAAAAAAAGGAACAAAAGAATGTGACATGAACAAAAGAAGTTACCTTGATGATGGCCTTGGTCCTTCCAAGGACATCGTGCACCTTAACGCATGTAAAATACGTAAGTTGAGGGTGGCTATTATGAAGGAAAACTTAAAACAATAAAATTAAAAATTGAAGCATTCTTGAGATGATGAGAATTACTTGTGAATAATTGTTGAAGAGAGGGTTAAAAATAAAGAGAAGAAAATAATGGGTGATGAAGTCTTAAAGTGCAAAGTGCTTAAGAAAGTGTAAGTCACTATTATTTAGTTTTTCTACCCATCCCCTAGCCTACATTACAACCCGTTAAAGTCCTATTTGATTCTATTCAAGTATGTATAATTAGTGGAGATGTACATAATGGGCAAGCCTATGGTTCTTTGTGCATACATGCGAATTTTATTTGTGAGTGTGAGAGTTGTTCTTTGACGATAAGTCCTTAATTTATATTCAATCTTTTAAATTGAGTGTGTGAACTATTTCTTTTTGTGAGGGCACTTGTTTCATAATAGATAGGTGATTTTATTAGCTTTCTTTGATGAGAGTAGGTAAGCAAACCTAAATTTGATGAGTTCAAAGTCCTTCTATGCGAATAGGAGGTTAGAGGTTTGCTGTTTATTTAGATGTCTCGCATAATGATTGAGAAGTGTACTTGATGTTTTGAAATTGGTATATGGCCTAATTGTTTGTATTAACCCAAGTGATGACATTCCTAGTATGATGTATTTGAGATGAGCTTTAATGTTTGCTCGAGGACAAGCAAGAGATTAAGTGTGGGGTGTTGATGTGAGGCCAAAAATATATATTTTAATCATTATTTGCCTCATATTTATTATTTATATTTGCCCTTTTTGAGCATTAATTTTATGGATTGTGCTAAATAGTGTAATTTATTTGTAGGAATAAAATTGGTGTAAAGTTGAAGAAGTTTGAAGCTAAAACGAATTAAAGATGAAAGGTTGAAGAAGGAAATCAAGCAGATAGCTTAATGAATTAAACTTTATAAAATAATATATATTTTGGTGGAATTAGAATTGGAATTGAAATTAAAATTGATAATTCCACGTGGCATCATATGAAGAACGAAGATGGCAGGAAACTCGACAGAGCAGTGATTACGCGTACATGAATTCTTATTCCGCTTGGATTTGGATTCCTAATTTGTTTTGGATTTAGTTATTTTATTTAGGGTTTTCTACAACTATAAATAGTCCATAGAAATAATTATTAGAGAACAACAATCTAGAGGAGGAGATCAATTAGGAGGTACTTTTGAAGAAAAAATCGTCAATACTTTTTAGGATTCTTTTCTTCTTCTTGTTTTCTTAGAGATTAGTAGCTAAACTCCCTTGTTCTGGGGTTGTAGCTACGAATTGATTATTGATTATGAAAGGCTTGTTGAATTAATTTTTGGTTGTCATTATAAGTTACTCCTATATTCTTGTTTTAGTATTTTGTGCTTGATCACCATAAGATAAATATATTGTCTAAACTTAAATAGGGAGAGGAGAGGTTAGATAGACCAGAGAATATAGAGAGCTTGATACACCCATTAGATTAAGGTGATTAGTGTTCAGGAGTGACCCCCAGACGAACACCTTGCTTGGTTACGAAACAGGATGAAATACAAAAGCTTGCCAGTTAGTCTATTTATCTCCGCTCAATGATGTAGTTAGATAGCTAACTAGGGTAAGCGATGAGAGGTGTGAACCCGGATCATACAATCAACCCTGTAAATCAGCAACTTGAACTAAAATTAGTTCTAAGCTAATAATATGATACACGAGATTCAATACATGCTTCAGCTCTAGAATTTTCTAAATCATTGTAAGTAATTTTATTATTTAATTCCTACATTCTTTGCTTTATAAATAAAAATCAAACTCTTTTGGTACTTTTTAATAAATAAATAGACTAGTATAATTTAGTAAATAGTTAATTGACAAGTCCTTTGGGTTCGATAATCTGATTCTTTTAAGAGCCACTATATTACTTGCGCGACCACGTACACTTGCGTGTGCAATTGTGAGCAACAGAAAGCTCAAGCTTTGGCAGACCACTTGGCAGAAAATCCTGCCGATGGCGACTATGAACCATTGGATACATATTTTTTGGATGAAGAGATTAACTTAGTTGAAGAAATGCATCTAGATGAAAATCAGGTTTGGCAATGATACTTTGATGAAGCAATCAACGCAAAGGCACAGGGATTGGGGAAATTCTCATATCACCCACAAGGCAGCACTACCCGAAAATAGCTCATCTTCGTTTCTTCTGTACAAATAACACAACAGAGTATGAAGCTTGCATCATGGGTCTAAATATGGCAATAGATTTGGGTGTGCAAGAATTGATTGTGTTGGGAGATTCTGGTTTGCTTATTCGGCAAGCTCAAGGCCAATGGAAAACTTGAGACCTCAAGCTTCTTTCATATAGACAATGTGTGGAAGTGCTTAGCAAAAGGTTCAGGTCCATCGAGTTTAGATACATCCCCAGATTTCATAATTAATTGGCAGATGCCTTGGCTACTTTGGCCTCAATGCTTCTATATCCTGGAAACACTTACATCACTCATTTGGAGATTCAAGTTCGGGACCAACATGGCTATTGTAACACAGTGGAAGTAGAACCAGATGGTGAGCCATGGTACATAGACATCAAGCAATTTTTGAAGACAGGGAGATGTCCCGCGCATGCCAATGGAAGCCAAAAATGAACTATTAGTTGTATGGCTAGTGGTTTCTTTTTGAGCGGGGAAATTTTATATAAACAAACCCCAGATCTGAACTTGTTGAGATGTGTGGATGCTGAAGAAGCTGAGAAGATCATGAATGAAGTACATGTTGGGGTATGTGGACCACACATGAATGGATATGTCCCTGCAAAAAACTACGAGCAGAATATTACTGGCTTATCCTGGAACGAGATTGCTTTCTCTTTGTGAAAAAATGTCATCAGTGTCAAATTCATGGTGATCTCATTCATTCACCTCCTTCAGAGTTGCACCCCATGGTCGCTCCTTGGCCCTTTGTTGCATGGGGAATGGATGTCATCGGTCCAATTGAGACAAAAGTTTCTAATGGACATCGATTCATTTTGGTCGCAATTGATTACTTTACCAAATGGGTGGAGGCAATCACTTTCAAGGCAGCCACTAAGAAGGCGGTCATAGATTTTGTCCATTCAAACATCATTTGTCGTTTTGGTATCCCAAGAACCATCATCACAGAAAATGTTGCAAACCTTAATAACAATTTGATGAGGAGGTATGTGAGCAGTTCAAAATTGTGCATCACAATTCTACTCCATACCGACCAAAAGCCAATGAAGTTCTGGAGGCTGCCAACAACAATATCAAAAAGATTCTCAGAAGGATGGTTCAAGGCATGCTACAATGGCATGAGAAGCTGCCTTTTGCACTTTTGGGATATCGCACAACAGTGCGCACCTCGATTGGTGCAACTCCTTATTTACTGGTGTATGGGACTAAGGTTGTGATACTAGCGAAAGTCGAAATTCCATCTCTTCGAATTATTATCGAGGCTGAAATTGAAGATACAGAATGGGTCAAAACCCGACTAGAGCAGCTCACATTAATAGATGAGAAATGATTGACGGTCGTTTGTTTTGGTCAGCTTTATCAGCAAAGGATGTCTCGTCCATACAATAAAAAGGTGCACCCAAGACACTTTGAAGTAGGTCAACTGGTCTTAAAGCGCATTCTCCCGCACCAAGAAGAAGCCAAGGGAAAGTTTTCCCCAAATTGGCAAGGTCCATATCTTATCAAGGAAGTGATTTCCAAAGGAGCCTTGCACCTTACTGATGTGGAGGGAAAATCATAGGCATAATTATTAATACGAACGCGGTCAAAAGATACTACATCTAATGTGTTCTAAGATACTGTGACAAGTTTATGGTTGGGAAAACAAATGCACCTCTTTAAAAAAAAAACAAATTCCTCTCTTTGAAAATTTGAACTACGTTTGACCTGATTCCGAAAGGATACGTAGGCAACCCTTTGGGTGATCATACAAAAAAAATCAATATTCCATTATTTAAGAAAACTGGGGCATATTTTTTTTAAAATTTTATTTTGATAGAATAGTGTCAAATTGTAATTCAATTTATGATTTCATTCTAGCAACCGACATTTTGACCAACTCTAAGAATGATAGATTTAATGTGTCTTGCACGGACAATTGATCAACAGAGACAACATTGTTGAGTCAATAAAAAAAGAAGAGAGAGTATCATCGATGAAAACCTTTATAGGCACCATAAGAAGACAAGAGAGAAGATCTTATCGGTGAAAACCCTTGCGGGCACCTTAAGATAAAAGAAGAGAACATCATGAAAATTACTAATTGGAAGAAATCTACAAAGATCACCATTTCTCGACAACTCTGCATGAAGGATACATAGATCAGTTTTAAATTAATAATGGTTCAGATCTTGCGAACTAGACAACTCAAACGGATCAGGGGTCAAGTCCAAAGTGCATGTCTGGTTCACTCAAAGTCGACATATGCATCCAGATAAGTTGTCTTTCTCATTTTCTTCAAAGGGGAATGTCCTTCCTTAAGTTTATAGTCTTTCTAGATCCAATCTTTCACACTCTTAAGTTTGATATTTTTCTAGTCTTTTCGGTATAATCCCTTGACAAAATAAGGTAAAAGATTGCAAAGCTTATTGCGATTTCCCAAAAGTAAAGCTGAGTATCCGAGTTGACATGCCATCGAGCAAGAACTAAAAACGCATCAGATCTTCACTGGAAACTCATGAAGGAACACGATATAGTCTCTTAAGTCATGAAAAAAAAATCTAAAGGAGAATTCATTCTTTGGGACATCAGTCGCACCATGATAATTGGTAGTACCAAAGATCAAGGTCCCTAAATTGACAAAGAGAAAGCTTCAAAGGTTGTTCAACCAAGGATTTGGAGTAGAGTTGGAGAAATTGATCAGGAGTATGGTCAAGTCATCAGAGCATCAAGGCCACAAACCAACCACCACTTTAAACTAACAATTTTCTCTTTCTTTTGCTCAACACAAGAACAAATGAAAATTCGGGATTACAAGTCAACAATGAAACACCACAAAAAGGAAGTTCCCCAAAGTCTTCACATGTTTGTTGTTTCATCTCATGCTATTCACATTCTTGCCTCTCAATTCGAGAGCTTCAGGCAATACAGACCACTCTGAATTTCGTGCAATACGCACCCGTCCTTCATTTATGTGCAATACGCACCATTATGAACTCATGTACAAAACGCACCAGTCTTTCTATTCATGTGCAATACACATTAATTTGAATTCCGTGCATTACACACCAATTTGAATTTTGTGCAAATACGTACTCGTCCTTTATTCACGTGCAAAATACACCAGTCTTTCTTTCATGAGCAAGATGCACCAATCCAAATCCCATGCAATAAGCATCGATATTGCATTCATATGCAATACACATTAGTCTTTCTTTCATGTGTAATGTGCACCAGTCCTTATTCACATGCAATACGCATCAATTCTCTATTCATGGGCAATACACACCATATGCATATCCTGGGCAATATGCACCAACATTCATGGGTTGTACGCACCATATTCACATTTTTGGGTAATACACCCAATATTAGGTCAACCCACAAAAACAATACGTCTTATTTGAAACTCTCAAGGCAATACACCTCATTTCTCCTTTTCTTTCTAGGAGTATACGTCCTAGTTCAAGATTCTCATATCTTTCTTTTCCTAAAAAGAAACACATCTTATTCGGGTTCTTCATTTTGTGATCTTGGGTTTTGAGTTTCAACCGCCAACTCAAGTTAAAACATGCACCTGAGAATGATTCACAAGACGCCAAGAGAGCATCACGATCAATCTTAGAGATAACGCACAGAAGACAAGACCCTAAGAAAAAACATCAAGTAGGGATCTTGTAACTCCTATATTGTAGAGAAGTAGAGTTCTCTAGCTCTTTTCTTTATGTAACTATAGACAGTAGATGATGACAAGCAATTAGAAGCAATCTTTTGACCACAATTTCCGATAGTTTCGGCTATCATATTTTCTCGAACTACACTGACACGATTTCCTTTTAATCAAGGATTCGTAAGTAACCTTCGAAGCAAGATTCGGTCATCTTTTTCAAGATGGGTTCAATGGAGTTTGAAACAGTAAAAAAATTAGTCACTTCGTTCACTTTCTTCGCTTGAAAACTCTTCATGTTTCCAAGCAAAGAGGGGCATGCTGTGAACACCTAATTTTTGATGTGTTTATTTTATTCCTACAATATATAGTATATTTTTATTTTGTATTTTTATATTTTGGGTTGTTTGTATTTATTTGTACTTTTTTTAATTGGCCCAAATAACCCAATTTTGATTGAATTGGGCTGATTTAGACCAAATTCTGATAGCCCAATTAATTTTGACCTGGTCCAATAGAAATGGTTAAGATTTAATCTCAACCATTCATGACATTTTAATCCAAGGGCTCTTATGGGACCCTACCAAAAAAATACAAAACTCCAAAAATCAAATTTTTAAATTTTGATTTTATTTTCTTCTCCCCTTGCTTCCACCTACCACCATCGCCGGCTGACCACCGCCACTGCCGCCGGTGGCCACCACCCCTTGGTCGGAAAAATCTCTAAAATTTTTACCATTTCTTCCTTTCACCTTCCTCTACACAAATTCGCAAACCATTCATCTTTATCAATAGCCAAACTCCGTAGATCTAAGAAAAACCAAACACAAATCTTCACTTTATTCTTTAGATATATGAAGTTCCGGCCATCCCCATCATATATCCTTCACATAAATGTGCAGGGCTCTTCAAGGGTTATCTTTTGATATAAATTTTATGTTAAAATTCTGTCAAAAAATTTTTCGGCGAAGTTTTCCTACTACCTCCATTCACCCAAAAATTTATGTCAATCTTTCCCTCCTCTCATCCTCTATCCAAATCCTTCACTATCACAATCTTTTTTTAACCATATAAGTCATTTTGGTGTCAAATTTGTATTATTTTGTTAGTGTTCTTTAAGTTTTATCATGTTGAAGTTTTGCTTGAATTTTTTTATTTTTTTTATTTTCTGCTTTATTTGTGGTGTTGGATCTTCAGGATAGTTTAGATGTTTGATTTTTGTGTTAGTGGGTTAGTTCTTCTTTTGAATTTTTGGATCTTGGTCAAATGGGTCAATATTTTGGGCCTATTTTAAAGTTTTCAGATGACCCATTTAACTATTATTTAATTAATGAATAAAAGAAATGAGCCATCTAAGAGGGCAATGCAGTCATTTTAATTAATCTTATCTTGAAAAAGAAAAAGAAAAAAAGAAGAAATTTCATTGGCCATCTTGGGTGACACATTGGGAAGGTAAAGAGTCCAATGCATGCATTGACTCTTAAGTTTTCAAGAAGAGTGAGGGGTTTAATGCTCAACACCTATTTAAACCCCCTTTTCCTTTCATTATAGAAGCAACAACAAAAAAGAAAGGAAAGAAAAAAAGAAGAAGAAAAAAGAAGAGAAGAGGGAAAATTAGAAGAAGAAAAATTATAAGAATAGAGAGTAGTAAGTCTACTTCTAAAAAAGAAAAAAAATATTTCATCTTTGTGTGAGTTCGTGGTTCAACTAATTTGCTTTCATTATTTGCTTGTCATCACCTTTAGGTATTTTTTTTACATTTCACAATGTAATCGTAAATTAGTATTTCATGTTCTTTTTTATATTTTGATTAAGTTGTTTATATTAAGTTTGTTTTGATTTAGTTAAGTATATTGTGATTTTTATATGATTATGTTTTATTATTATGTACATATATGTTTATTACTAATGTGGTGTTTAGTTTAATTTTACCTCATCGTAGAATTGATAAGTAAGCTCATGCTTTGCTAAAGAAAAAAAATAACAATCTCAAAGTCTTTTTTTTTTATTCTTAGTTTATGGTCATTTAAGAAGAAAAAAGAGAGGTTATTTTTGCAAAAACAAAACACAAAATTGGTCATTTTTGCAAAAAATATAAATCTGGTCATTTTGTAAATCCTTTTTAAAAAAAAAGAATAATTTCTTTTCTTAAATAAATATATGAAATGAGTTATTGAAACAAAAAATGCAAAATCGACTACTTTTGGTTAATAATTTAACTATTAGATAAAATTGGCTATAATTGCAATTTTCTTTCAAAAGAGAACAGTGCCCATTTTGTGCAAAACTAAAAATTTCACTAAAATGTTCATTTCTGAAATTGTTTCAACATGGAAAAAATAATAAGCATATCACTACTTGTTTTAAAAGGGGCTTAGTCATTATTTTAAAATAAAAATACTTTTTTTTTCTTTTGTTGGTATTGTCAAGTAGTGATATATATATATATATATATATATATTTCTTTTTTTTAGAAAAAAAAACCATTAATTAGCAATTTGCAAAAAAATAAAAAAAGACCATTTTCATATCTATATGTAGCAACAAGTTCATTAATTCATTTTTTTTTCATTATTAAATAAAATTTGAGTCATTAATTATCAGTCTTTTTTTTGAAAAAATAAATTTAAATACCGTCATGTGTTCGGTTACGATCCTTAGTGTGTATTTTTTCTGAAAAAGAGGTCTTGTATGCAATTATGCTCCTAGGCCAATTTTTTTTTTTTTTAAAATAAAATAAAATTAGTAACTAACATGAATTTGCATTTTATCCAAAAAATTTATTTTTAGCCAAACATGAGTTAATAAAGCGACCGTGCTAGAACCACGGGACTCGGGGGATGCCTCACACCTTTCCCCGATCAATAGAATTACTTACCCTATCTTAGTTTCATAGACTAAAAAATAAAGAGTTATTTTCTTTTAAATTAGGAATTACCAGGTGACTTGAAACACCTAAAAAATTCAATTCCAAGTGGTGACTCTAAAAAAAAATATTATTTTTCTTTTTACTTTATTTTTTTTTTAAAAAAAACTCATCACATCCTTAACAATTGTAAAAAAAAATGAAGAGATGTGACAAGGGTTACCACAGTTAATGATCCCCACTAATTGCTTAGAAATTGTAGGGGTTACTTAAACCTCCGTAATTAAATGCAATTTACGGGTGTTATATTAACCTCCGTAATAAAACCCCAACAATTTAAGGGTTTTATTGAAGTGTTTAATTTTGCTGGAGATGACTTATCTCTTTCATCTTGTATAGTTACATGATACAAAGTCCTTTGATTTTTACATAGCTAAAAGAGAATATACCTCTTTTAGAAAAAGGATTGGATTGGGTCGGTTCTTCGAGGTTATTAGGATGGATTTGAGGTTAAAAAGCATTTGAAAAGAAAAGAAAAAAGGGGGCTGATTAGAAACTACTAATTACACAAATATTTTTATTATATTTACTAATCTCCATATAGTTTCAAATAATTATGTTTTATATAACTATATAATAATTTCATACCAAATTTTAAGTCATCTACACTTAGATACATGTTGTTTGCTACCAGATACACTATAATAGGGAGAAAGGCGAGAAAAAGCAGGATAGAGGCGATCGAGATTTATCTATGTATCCCATATACACGTGAATCGCGCTAGATACACACTAGGTACATGTATTTGGTGTGATTCACATGAATATGTGATATCATATACATAGGAGCGTGGCGAGCGAGTGGAAGGAAGGTGAGAGAGATTTGTCTATATATCCTAGATATAGACGAATCAACTTGGATACAATGCATTTAGAAAAAATTACACATAATTTTGACCCTATGTATCAGAATCTTTGACCAAAGTAAGCTGAATTTAAAATCAATTCACCTAACTAATACGTTTTTTAAGTATTTTACAAAAGTAGTATAAACGTACTTCATAGTAACGTTTTAGGTTATTTTTATTTCAAAAATTCAACGGACAGAAAAGCTGACGGATCTGACGACGTTAAATGAATAAACGTTACTATGAGTAACGTTTTAGGTGTAAAACGTTACTCACAATAACGTTTATTGAGAATCCAATCACATCCAATCCTGTAAATTCTGAATGAAATCCTGCAAATTTAAAACGCTACTCATAGTAACGTTTTAGGTGTAAAACGTTACTCACAATAACGTTTATTGAGAATCCAATCACATCCAATCCTGTAAATTCTGAATGAAATCCTGCAAATTTAAAACGCTACTCATAGTAACGTTTTAGGTGTAAAACGTTACTCACAATAACGTTTATTGAGAATCCAATCACATCCAATCCTGTAAATTCTGAATGAAATCCTGCAAATTTAAAACGCTACTCATAGTAACGTTTTAGGTGTAAAACGTTACTCACAATAACGTTTATTGAGAATCCAATCACATCCAATCCTGTAAATTCTGAATGAAATCCTGCAAATTTAAAACGCTACTCATAGTAACGTTTTAGGTGTAAAACGTTACTCACAATAACGTTTATTGAGAATCCAATCACATCCAATCCTGTAAATTCTGAATGAAATCCTGCAAATTTAAAACGCTACTCATAGTAACGTTTTA
>JAJOOO010015453.1:0-33262 GCA_029582685.1 Solanum piurae | reverse complement strand
TGCGTTCTTGAACTAGGGTTCTTGACCTCTTTTCTCCTCTTAGCGTTCTAATTCTTCTAAGTTTGATTAATGATTTGACTTAGGTAAGTTCTACTTATGTTCCTAGGTTTAAACTGATTAAAATCTCATGATTTAGGGTCTAAACGACGTATCTTAGGGGTTAAACGAAATAGGAATAGACAAAAAAAAACCCTGAATTAACTGCTGTCGGACCAATCGACGGATTGGACCTAAGGTCCGTCGATCAATCGACGGTCCGTCGATCAATCGACGGTTCGTCGATTGGGTCCGTCGATCGAGTCTGCCCGACAGGGCTTCACTAAAACGAGCATAACATTTTACTTGGAGGTCGGAATTAAGCAAACTCGGCGGCTTTGGAAAGCTAATTCAATTATCTATCATTTAATAGTTCATGGGACACACAATTAATTTTGTACTAAAAGTTATGACCATCTGAAGTTGACTCATCAATAATTTTCAGCTAATTGACTGTTGACTCTCATCTACGGTCAGACCTACGGACCGTGGATCGAATGACGGTCCATGCTGGTCGACCGTAGTTTGCGTCAGAGGCTAGGTATAGGGGGTCTTGATCCACGGACACAGACCACGGACCGTGGTCTGATCTACGGACCATAGGTCTGTCCGTGGGTCGAGACTTAGCCGATTTTTTCTGAGCTGGTTTGGGGATGGGTTTCAGTGGTGAACCACGGACCAGCAGCACGGGCCGTGGTCTAACCTACGGTCCGTGGATGTTGACCGTAAGTTGCACCTGCAACTTCTCAAAATCTGCATTTTTGGTCTGTTTCAGATACGGGGTGTTACACTGAATATGAAAAGCATGTCTACTGTCCTCGAAGTATGATGACTCACCACTAAAGCGGTTGAATACAGATCGAAAGTCGATCTAAGCGTGATCTGGATATTGAGTACCTGAACCTACATCATGAAAGGATGTAGCGCAGAGTATGAGTCAGTACTTGGAATGTACTAGGCATGCAAGATATAGATAATAGATGAACAAAATCTATAAGCTGAAACAAAGCATAACTGAGAAATGATATAACCTGAACAAGAATGTAAATACAAAAAACATAACTGAAAAGCTAAACTGGATGCAATAACCAAGTACTAATCACGAACGTAACATGTTGAGACTTAATACTGAAGTATAAACTGAAAACCTGGTCAAATGCACTAGAGTCTGACTGTGGGAGCTACTATTAACCGATATTAAACCACGGGAGCTAAACGTGAAGTCTTATGTATATGCCCCATCGAGAGGATCCAATATACCCTGTTAGGGGTATAAAGGCTTGACTGGCGTGATCACTAAATCTGATTCCCACAGAGGGGACTTGTACTCTTACGGGGGCTCGTAGTTCTAGAACTTTGAGGGTACGTTGAACCCTAGTCCAACTCGGTGCTAAGTCTACCCCCAACTGAATATGTATGTGACACAACATAAGTGAAATACTGGATAGCTCAAAATACTGACATGCAAATCTGAGAATGCACATTTATGTAGTGATATTATGACATTCGAATCTGAAGAATGATTATCTGTTTTAGTGACCTTGAAAGTATAATTCATGAACTAGGATTCTGAGTTTGGTGCAAGGAACAAAGAAAACTTTCCATGAAAATAAGCTATTTATATTTAGGATACTACAATAGCTAAATCACAACAATTATCTAAGGTTTTAGAAACCCTATGTCTAAACAAGATATGGACAATCAACACAAAACTAGGGTTCTGAGTTTCCTGCAAGGAACTAAGCAAACTTTCTAGGAAAACAAGATATTTAGATTTAGGATACTACAACAGCTAAATCACAATAATTATCTAAGGTTTTAGAAACCCTAGGTCTAAACAAGATATGGAGAATCAAGAATCTGACTGAATTCTAGGAACCTAGTGGATGAAAGGAACCCATTAGTGAAATACCACATACCTAGTGATGATATCTACGGAGAAATCATTCGATTTTGGGGCTGGAACTTGAAGGAAACCTGCTGGTTGTTCTTGGGAAAAGTTGCACCTCTTTCTTCTATGTTTGCCCTAAGTTTGATGAATTTTTGGAGTATAAAGGTTTTGGTAAGTTTTTACTAGAGTATTAGGCTTAAACTAAATAAAACGACAAAGTTTAGGGGTCAAACGACGTAGTTTAAATGTCCAATACATAGGGGAAAAGACCAAAATGACCCTAACTTAAAAGTTGACGAAGCCCTTCCACGGAGCCACTAACGGATAGTCAAAGGGACCACGACCTTTCAAGTGGGTCGTGGTTGCCGGCCAGGGTATACTGGTTCTGGGGGGTCCATCCACGAGCCTTACCATGGTCCGTGTAAAGAACCACAGACCGTGAAAGCCACCGTGTCTCTTCACATGGACTTGGGGTATGCTTGTTGAAGGACGACGGACCCTCCTTACTTTTCATGAACAACACTGGAGTACCCCATAGAGAGATATTAGGTCTAATGAACCCTTATCTAGAAATTCATTCAACTGTTCTTTCAATTACGTAAGCTCAGCTGGATCCATCCTGTAAGAAGGAACCAAAATAGGCTTGGTATCTGGAAGGATATCTATTATGAAGTCGATTTCCCTTTCAGGAGGAACTCTGGGAAGATCTTCTAGAAACACTTCTGGGAACTCATTTACTACTGGGACTGACTCAAGAGATGGGGTTTCGAAGTTTAAATCCTTAACCCGAACAAACTGATAGATATACCCTTTAGAGATCATCTTCCTAGCCTTAAGGTAAGAGATAAATTGACCCATAGGCATTGAGCTACTACCCTTCCATTCTAAGACTAGCTAGTTTGGAAACTGAAATCGAAGGATCCTAGTTCTACAATCGATTGAGGCATAACATGAATGTAACCAATCCATTCCTAGAATGATATCAAAATCTATCATTTCTAACTCCACATGATATGCTGAGGTGACTTTCTGAGAGACTGTGACTGGGCAATTTCTGTATACCCGTCTAGCTATAACTGGGTCACCAACTGGAGTAGAGACTTAGAAGGGTTTTGAGAGAGTTTCTGCACTGACACCGAAGTTTACTGCCATAAAGAGAGTAACAAAAGAAAGAGTAGACCCTAGATCTAACAACACATAAACATCTAAATGAAAGACTCGTAACGTACCAGTGGCCACATCTGGAGAATCTTCCTAGTACTGATGAGCCTCAAGAGCATACAACTTGTTCTGGCGCTGAGCGCCACCTGTACCAGATGACATACCATGCTGATTTGGGTGACCTGTAGGTGGTGCTGGAGCTATAGACTGAGCCCTATTATTGTTACCTCCTTGCCCCTGCCTGGCAGAAGGGCAATCCTTCAACCTATGGCCGAACTGACCACACCCAAAGCACCATTCCCTGTCTGCAAGACACTCGCCCGTATGGTTCTTAACACACTTTGGACAAGTTGGGAAAGTCCTATTACTTGAATTACTCCCCTGAGACTTAAAGACTGATGCCCTACCTTTCTGATCCTATCGAAAACCTTAGGGATGGAGCACTACCTGATGAAGGTGCTGGGGCTGTAGAATTCTGCTGAAACTGTGAGTGATTTCCACCGCCTGATTTTTGTTGAGAGTATTCATAATTCCATGTTCTAGCCTTCTTATTGTCCTTAGCCAATTCCCTAAGCTTATCTCCCTCAACCTACTGAGCATGAGTCATAAGCCTAGAGATATTCATAACCTCTATCAGCGTAGCATTCCTGCACTCTGTCTTCACCTAGTCGGATACCTCAAATAGAAACTTACTCATTTGTGCCCTTGGATCGGCAACCATGTGTGGAGCATACTTAGAGAGATGAGTGAACTTAAACCCATATTCTTGGACTGACATGGAACCCTGCATCAAGTTCATAAATTTTTGCGCCTTAGCTTCTCTCAACTCTCTTGTGAAGAACCTGTCCAGAAAAAACTCCAGTAAAACAATCCTATGTTACAGGAGATGCATTCTCACCCCTGTTTTCCTTCCACTGTGTGAACCAAATATGAGCTACATCTATGAGTTGATAGGATGCTAACTCCACACTATCATTACTAGTCACTTGCATCACTGGAAAAAAATTCTTAACCTCATCAATAAAGTTCTGTGGGTCCTCACCAACCTGCAACCCTAGAAAATCAGGCAGATTCATCTGAACAAAATTTGAACCCTAGCTTCAGCTTATCCACTATAAGTGTTCACATGAATGGGAGCCTACTCATTGTTCTGGTTAGCTACACTCTGAGCGAAGAGCTGGATCAAGTTCCAAAATTCTGCATTCATAACCTCATGGTTTGGGACTGGAGGAACAACGGTAGCATTCTGTGCGTAAGCTCTATGAGGAGTCATGATCTAAAACACATAACGATGGATTAGAAATGAGAATTTGGATCATACTTCACGCATGATAAGAATAGCAAAGAAAGTGAAGTTTTTCTTAAAACACTCTGTAGCCTCCCTCTCATAGATGTGGTGCACTTCACACCCATAAAAGAGACTCTACTTAGTGCGGCTTTCTGACATCCTAGGACTCTTGAACCTAATGCTCTGATACCAAGTTTGTCACTCCCCGAGGCTACCCCCTTTACGTAACACAAGACCTAGGATTATGAGTGACCCCAAGCTAACCCTATTTCTAGCATACCATAAGCATAATGAAAAACATCTAAGAGAAACATGAACTAATGCAGAATCTTAATCAATTGATAACTGAAAGTGGGAACAACCCAACTAATATGAATACATAAAATATACTAAGAGTGAAATGATATTGAAAGATAAACTAAACAAATCAAGTTGATTCTATTACTATGTCTGAAAAAGCCTCTAACTGAATAGAGTTGCTGGGACATGCCCCTCAGCTAACTCTAACAAAAACTGAAATAAAAGATGAAATATGAAAAACATATCTATTGTCCTCGAAGTATTAGGACTCACTACTAAAGCTGTTGAATACAGAGCGAAAGTCGATCTAAGCGTGATCTGGATGTTGAGTACCTGAACCTACATCATGAAATGATGTAGCGCAGAGTATGCGTTAGTACTGGAATGTACTGAGCATGCATGACATAGATAATAGATGAACAAAATACATAAGCTGAATCAAAGACTAATTGAGCAATAATATAATCTGAACAAGAATGTAAATACTGAAACATAACTGAGAAGCTAAATTGGATGGAATGACCAAGTACTAATCATGAACGTAACATACTGAGATTGAATACTGAAGTAAAAACTGAAACCTGGTCAAATGCACTAGAGTCTCACTGTGGGAGCTAGTATTAACCAACATTAAACCATGTGAGCTAAACCTGTAGTCCTATGTATATGCCCCATCGAGAGGACCCAATATACCTTGCCAGGGGTAGAAAGGCATGACTGACTTGATCACTAAATTTTATTCCCACAGAGGGGACTTGTACTCATATGGGGGCACGTAGTTCTAGGACTATGAGGGTACGCTGAACCCTAGTCCAACTCGATGCTAAATCTACTCCCAACTGAATATGTATGTGACGCAACATAACTAAAATACTGGATAGCTCAAAATACTGACATGCAAATCTGAGAATGCACATTTATGTACTGATAATATAACATTCGAATCTGGAGCATGATTATCTGTTTTACTAACCTAGCAACTATAATTCATGAACTAGGAGAATCAACAAAAAACTAGGGTTCTAAGTTTCATGCAAGGAACTAAGCAAACTTTCTAGGAAAATAAGATATTTCGATTTAGGATACCACAAAAGCTTAATCACAACAATTATCTAAGGTTTTAGAAATCCTAGGTCTAAACAAGATATGAAGAATAAAGAACTTGACTGAATTCTAGGGACCTAGTGGATGAAAGGAACCCCCTAGTGAAATCACACATACCTGGTGATGAAATATATGGAGAAATCCTTCGATTTGGGGTTGGAACTTGAAGGAAACCTACTGGTTGTTCTTGGAAAAATTGGCGCCTCTTTCTTCTCTTTTTGCTCTAAGTTCGATGAATTTTTGGAGAATAAATATTTTTGGTATGTTCTGACTAGTGTACTAGGCTTAAACTGAGTAAAAGCACGTAGTTTAGGGGTTAAACGATGTAGTTTGAATGTCCAATGCATAGGGGAAAATACCAAAATGACCCTAACTTAAAAGCTGACGAGGCCCTTCCAGAGAGCCACTAATGGACCGTCAAAGGGACCACGACCTGTCAAGTGGGTTGTGGTTGCTGGCCAGGGTCTACTAGTTTTGGGGGGGTCCATCCACGAGCCCTACCACGGCTCATGTTAAGGACCACGGACCATGAAGGCCACTGTGGTTCTTCACTTGAACTGGTGGTCTACTGGCTGAAGGATGACGGACCCTCCCACGGCCCGTGGAGGGCTCCATGGTCTTATTCCTGAGACTTGGTGGATCTTCCTAGCCTCCACGAGCCTTCCCATGGCTCATGTAGTGGTCCACCACTGCTTGGTCGGTGTGGGCCATGAGCAGGTCGACGGACCGTGGTTCCTCTCACGGCCCGTGAACTCTGCCGTGGTTCACCAAATTTTTTTGCTGCCCAGGTCTGATAGGTCTGAGGTGTTACATAAATTAACCCTTAAGAACATAAATTTTCCCTTCCCATTACTTGATAAGTTCGTTCAACTTTGAATGTGACCAATCGGGTCTTAAAATCTATAGAAGAATAACATTTACGAAGTTATTCCATCCCATAAGTAAAATCAAAATCTAACATATCAAGCTCCGCAAGATCATTATGATTGACTTTATGGGAAATGGAAATAGGGAAATTTCTATCAATTCTCTAAGCAATAATAGTATTACCAACAGGAGTGAAGACATAAAAGAGATTAGAAAGGATTTCGGGACCAAAATAAAATCTCATGGCCACATAAGGAGTAACAAAAGATAAGGTAGCACCCGAATCAAGTAAAGCATATACATCAATATTAAAGACTTCAAACATACCGGCCACCACCTCCAGAGAATCCTCGTGATCTTGTTGAGTCTGAAGAGCATATAATATATTCTGCTTCAAAGCACGAGAACCAGAACCACTAGGATGAAATTGCCTACAATTCCTTCCCTTAGTAGCAAGCAATGGGCAATTTCTCATCTTGTGACCATTCTTTCCACAATTAAAGCAACCATCCAAACCAGCCAAACATTTGCCACCGATATGAGGATGAAAGGTTGTAGTAAGCTTTACACAAGTACCAAGACCTTTTTAAAAAGACTTCTAAAATTGAGAAGTGAATTTGGTACCACGATCGGAGATAATTGATTAGGGCACTCCATGCAACCTAACCATCTTCCATAGATACAACTTAGCATAGTCTTTCTCCGAATAAGAAACCTTGGCGGAAATGAAAGAGAGAAGGCCCAAAATAGTCCCTCATCTTTGGGTTAAAACTCAAAGTCATCCTTGAGTTTTCACATGGAGTACTAATAGTCCCTCATGTTTTCAATATTGGTGCACTTTTGGTCCTCCCATAAACTTTTGCCTATTTTTTAATATTAGTTTTGTTCATAATTTTATGTAAGGAATGTCCCATCGTCTTTTTATATATTTAGTAGAAATAATAACTCTATGTGAGAGAAGGTGAGAAGAAGACCACCTTGTCTGTTCGGTATAAATATTACTGCAGCTAAACTAAGAACATTTTAACATATGACATTGCAAGAAAAGAAAAATTTGTACTATTGCACGTGAAATCGTCGTGATGAACCTCTCGACTTTACCTGCAATACGATTTCTACTAAACAAAACAAGGTGTTTTTCTTTTTTATCCTGTTGGTGCCCTCAGGAGTTTACTAGTTGGGTAGGCATCCCATTATTGATTACTAATAATTCGAGGCCGTTACTTCCGGTTTGAGGTCGATGCTCAGTGGTTGAGGCTGTTACTTCTTATTTGAGGTCGATACTCATGGTTTGAGGCTGTTATCTCAAGTCCATGGTTGATGTTGATGGCTCGAGGTCGTTATTCCCAAGGCTGATGTTTTACGGTTCGAGGTTGTTACCTCTGGTTAGGGGTTTTAGTGGTTACTGGTTGTTCTGTTGCTCACCCTGCATTCATATGCATTGTCTATCACCATTATACTTGTTTGTTTTTCGCACCCTCTGGTTTGTGGGGGTCAGTTGGGTTATGTTTATTTTTTGTACCTTCCAGGCTTATGGGGTTCGGTTAGGTTATTGTTTGACTATATTTTGTTCTCTACTATTATTTTATTATTACCTGGTAGGTTTTGACTTTAGAATTGTTGTTGTAGGTCTTCCTGAAACTGGGTAGTAAACTTGGTATCTTAGTTGCTTGTGATTAGGTTGTTGGCTTGCGATCCAAGTACGTTCTTGACTTGGCTTCTTAACCCTTTTTTCTTGTTTCTATTCTTTATTTCCTGTCTACTTTAGTATCTCCTGTTTAATTACTTGTGTTATGCTTTCCTTATTACTTATTGTTTATGCTTTGTATCTTTTGAGCTCAGACAGCCTTTGCCAACTAAGTACTATTTTTGGTACTCATACTACACTTCTACCCCTTGCAGATTGCAGTTGAGTTACCACTGTTGATTTGGAGTCATGCGGAGTAGCTTGGTGTTTCAGAGATTAGGGTGAACTCCTGGCGTCTGGAGCTACCCGTTTCCGTCTGTTTTTGCTAGGCTTAGTCTTTATATTGTATTTGAAGATAGCATTTCCTTGTTATTTAATTGTGAAAGCCTTGTACTCCTATTTTGTATTTGATGTTCACCTACTAATTGATGTTAGGTCTTGGGATTGTTCTAAGCTCTTACTTCTTGTTTTTGGCTTCCACTTGGTAGTCTGTTGCTTATGGCTCCAGGATAAGGGTTAGGCTGGCCTACTGGTGGGGTGTAGTAGGTGTCATCATAACGTGAAAAATTAGCCGATAGCTCCAGGATAAGGGTTAGCCTTCTTATGGTTTAATTGTACATGCTGGGAGCTTGTTAATCAGCCGACATCTTGTCCCCAACACGAGACCATGAAGAGAGGCATTTATCTATATCAGTCTTATGGGTTATCGGCTCATTTGGTTAAAGGTGGTGCCTTAGGTATTGCCATTACTACATCAAGTATTCATGTTGAATTCGTACATGGTCCGTTATATGCTTCTGCAGTCCGGTCAGAGGTCGAGTCTTCAGGTTTCCCTTTTTTGGATGCAATTTTGTGGTTTATTCCGTTGGTTCTTATTTTGTGTGATTTGAGGTTTTCATACCCATTTGAGTTTATTTGGCTTATTATCTATTGTTGGCTTGTTGTGGCAGTTTGATTGAGGATTATGTATGTGTTTTCCCTTGTAGTTGATTTTTTTTAGTAGTGGATCTACTAGGCTTTGTTTCTTCGATTGGGAGTAGTGGATGAGTAACTCTTTGTGACTTTCCCTTGATAATCCTTTTGTGGTTGTGTCCTTGGGATTGCTGGTTTCCCTTTTTGCCACCCCAGTTGTGTGCTTTTGCTGTGATACCGATGCTTTTTTACTATATGGCTAGACCAGCTTTGCCCGATTTGAGTTTGTATGTTGTAGGGCATAGTTGGCTTAGTTTTGAGTCATCCCTTTTGAGTAGTAGTTGGGAGTTGGGAGTCATTCCACTTTTTCATCGAAATGACCTCGAATGGAAGTTTCGATAGTTTCGTTGAGTCCAGAATGATGAATTCAATGACTTAGCATATCTCATTTGTGCGCATGGGGTTCCAAACGAATCTCGAATGCCTTATCCGAATATACGGAGTTTGAGCAAACCAGCTAAAGTGTTGATATCTGGTGCAGGCTTTTAGCGACTAGATAACAGACTTGTAGTGATGAGACTTTACTTTTAGCAACTATAATCGGGAATTTATTTCCAGCCCTTATTTTTAAATGGAGATTTCTCCCTCATCTGAGCTCCAATTTGAGTGATTCAAAGTCGTGTGTGATTGTTGGGTGTGTAGTTACTTGGGTATGTGATTAGAAGCTATTGAGGAACCTTCGTTTGAGGTATATTAGAGCTCAAAGTTGCTTCCTCAGCTTGGATTTCTTATAAAATTTTGCATGTTGCTGTTGTGACTATTTTTTGGGCCTCGGATCGAGTTCAATTTTGGAACACAAGTTTGAGGCATAGTTTTGGTACCTGTTGACATAGTCAATTTTGGGATTCTCAGCACGGGTCCCACATTCCCATTTTGACTCAATTTTGGATATGTTTCCAATTGTTGCTATTTTAGTGTCAAAACATTTGTAATGACGTGGTGATTGATAGTTTGATAGTTTCACAGTGTTCGAAGGTGTTTAGGATGTGGATAGCTAGTGTGTGGTGGATTCGGAGTGCTTAAGTTCGACTTTAAGTTAGTCTTCGATCTACTTTCTTGATTGAGCTTCTTCGATAATGCCTAGTATAGATTTCATGTAAATTTGGATGGTATTAGTTGGGTATTTAGCTTTCCTTTTGTTATTTCACCCTTTCTTAATTTCGTAGGAGGCTTACGCTTATTGTGGTTGTTGGGATCCTTAGTTTAGGCTGTGGCTTCACTGGTGGTGTAGATGATCTTGCTTATTCTTGTTAAGATTGATTCGTGGTGGCCTTAGACTAGGCAGGACATTAGATGTTTTAGGTTGTGCTGTATCGCCTCGTGGTTATTATTTTCTCCCATTATGGCTTGTTTCCGGTCATTCTTCTTGCATTGATGCTTGTGACCTTTGTGACTCGTCAGAGTCGTGGGTTAGTCCTAATTGTGCTCAGTCTGGGACTGGAGCGGTGTGATTTGGGTAGGGCGTCGTCCCTTTAGTTTGCTCCCCCTTTATTGATTTGAAATCTCTTCTTGATCCCTTTGCTTGTTGATTAGTGGTGGGCATGTTGTATTCTTATTGAGCTTATGATTATACTTTTGGGTCTAAGGCCATACGTAAGGACCAGTTGGATCCCAGGTTAGTACTCTCTACATTGGTAGAATTGTTTCATTGGTTGTATAATTATTTGATTTTGAGTGCCTTGTTTGAATGTTGGTGATGTCATGTGTTGCATTAGTTGCTCAGTCTCACGGATCTTGTGGTACGATCCCAGCCCATGCATTGACATATTTATCGTTCATGATGAGATACTATTTTACTTGGTTTATATTCTAAACTGCTTTTAACAGGAGTCGTACCACCTGGATCACGTACTTGACTTATCGATTTTTGAGATTATGAGGCGTCAGGGATGTGCTCCTTTTTCTACTTGAGATATTAGAGGCATTTGGGATATGCTCAGTTTTTACTTGACTAGTCGGTGCGTGGACGCCCTTTCTTGCATGTTTTTGGTCTTGTTGGTGACCTTGGTAGTTTACTAGCTAGGTAAGTGACCCTATTATTGATTACTCACGGTTCGAGGCCGTTACTTCCAGTTCGAGGCTGATGCTCATGGTTTGAGGTCGTTACTTCTAGATCAAGGCCAATGCTCACAGTTCGAGGTTGTTATGTCCAGTCCAAGGTTGATGGTGATGGTTTGAGGTTGTTATTCCCAGTTTGAGGCTAATGGTGTACGATTCGAGGTCGCTACCTCTGGTTAGGGTTTTGATGGTTCTTGATGGTTATGTTTCTCACCATGCATTCATATGCATTGTCTATCACCAGTATACTTGTTTGTTGTTTGTACCCTCCTGTTTATAGGGACCGTTTGGGCTATGTTTTCTCTTTGTACCTTACGGACTAAAAGGGGGCCTGATTAGGTTGTTGTTTGACTATATTATGTTCTCTGCTATTGTTTTATTGTTACCCATTATGTTTTGACTTTAGAATTATGGTTGTGGGTCCTCCTGAAACGGGGTAGTTGACTTGGTATCTTAGTTGCTTACGATTAGGTTGTTGGCTTGCAATCCAGATACGTTCTTGACTCGCCTTCTTACCCCTTGTTTATTGTTTATATTCTTTATTTCCTGTCTACTTTAGTATCTCATATTTATTTACTTGTGTTATGATTTCCTTATTACTTGTTGTTTATGCCTGTGTTATCTTTTGAGCTCAGTCGACTATTGCCTATAGAGTATCGTTTTTGGTACTCATACTACACTTCTGCCCCTGCTGATTGCAGTTGAGTTATCTTCGTATATTTAGAGTCGTGTAGAGCAACTTGGGGTTTTGGTGATTAGGGTGCGCTCTTGCCGTCTAGAGCTACTGGTTTCCGTCTATTTTTGCTAGGCTTAGTCTTTATATTGTATTCAGTAAGTACTTGTCTTGTAATTGTGTAAGCCTTGTACTCCTATTTTGTATTAGATACTCAACTATTAACTGATGGCAGGTCTTGGGATGGTTCTGGTATGATTTTGTTGATTATCCTTTCTCTACTTTGTTTTAAGCTCTTACTTCTTGTTTTTTGCTTCCTCTTGGTAGTCTGTTGCTAATGGATACAGGATACGGGTTAGGCTTACCTACTGGTGGAGTGTAATAGGTGCTATCATGACCTGAAAAATCGGGTCATGACAGTCGAGTCTGATGTGAGCTTAAGGACTAGAAATTATGTGTGTGGTTAGATCAGGTACCACGTCAGTATGGTAATGGACACTTTGAATCCCTTGTAGGTCATGACTAAATGGGAAAGATTAAGATCATTTAGCATGGGTGACAGACTATTATACACTTTGGCAAGATCTAGAGGCTAAACAATTTCAATTCTACGATAAATATAATTTCCATGATTGTATTGACTTGTTTATATTTGAGAAGTGTGTTGATGATTTATATTGATTGGTGATTGTTGCCCACTGCTTGATTATTGACATGCTAGTTAAAGCAAACTGTTGAAAGAGGAAATATGCTAGAAGAGTACATACTATATTTATATAAATATATACAATATAAAATTACTTTTTTTATTAATTTTTATTTTATTTAATTTTCTACAACAAAAAATTGTTTCAAACAAATTTGGCACGTCTAGTGAGACTAGTTCTGCTCTTAATCTCTTCCTCCTACATATCTAATCTTGCGAATTTTAAAGTCAATTGTTGTGATGACCTTCAAAAAGAACAACGACGTTTCATGCAACAACATTTATGCTGCTACATCTGCTGAACGTAATTGGCCTGCTTCATTTCTTTAGAGATGGTGGAGAAAAGAAAATATCATACTACAACGACACCCCCGAGGGAAAATCCACTTTTTTCATTAGATGAAATCTCTCAAACAAGCTACAATTTTAGGGATTTCGAAGATTTTGTCAAATTTATGTCTAGCTTCAAATTTTCCTTGTTCCCCTCCCGGTAAACTCTTATATTTTCCTCTCCCAAAAGGGACAGTAGAGAAAAGAGAGGCTCTAAATATTGCAACAAAAGGTATTATTGATCTTTGTGACTACTTTTTTTCTTTTTTGGACATGCGGCAGCTAATTCTGAAAGTCTTTTAAGCAACTTTAAGGCTAACCTTTCTGTTTCTCAGGATGTGCCCATAAAAAAAGAAAATAAAAGGAAAGACGTCATTCTGTGTAATAAAGAGATCAATTTAGTGAGGGAATTGCTTATGATATTTAATTCTGGTTAGTCAAGATTTTTTACCTGGACATTAGGTAGAATTGGTTATGGATGTTTTGGTTAATGAGTCTATTCTTATACTAATTTGGAATGAGAATAAGAATTTGAACTAGAAATACAAAAATTCATCACTACATACATGATTTTATCAGGTGAAACTGTTGTTGATTTCCTACTCATGACTTGGAACTGATGAACATGACATTGTTTTTCGAGAGACCTCTATTTGTTTCGTAATTTTAGATTAATTAGTTGTTGCATCTTGATATGTAGTTACCAATCAAATTTTATCAGATTCAAGCATAAGCTACGAATACAATATGCCTTTGCTCTCTATCTGAGAGTTTGAACTTGAATAAGATTTTAAAAAATGGTGTTTGGAACGATAAATAAACAAGAAACTCGTCTCACAAATAAATAGATGGATACAATTTCATAATTGAAAAAGGGTCATATCTACCTCACTACTTTCAGATATGTTCATAATCATCCATATAATACTATAAATAACCCCTAATTCCCTCAAATTAGTTTCAAGACTATGTTCGTAATTTATTGCCCCTAAATAGTATAATGGAGGGTGTATTTGAAGAATATTTAAAAAGTAGAGAGGGCTAACTATGATCCTTACGGTTTCCTGATAAGTGATACAACCTAAGTAGCTGGTAAACTTAACGCAATATATATATATATATAAGTAAATGAAGTTTAATTACGGCTAGGTGGTAGAGGCAAAGGTGAATAATGTTGTCTTGTCTTGGTGCCTGGCTGGAGGATTCAGCTTTTCTTTTACTCTCACACCAAAGTAGTCTTTAAATTGGAATCTCCTGTATTTTTTAAGCTCCCCGATGTCTTTAGTAAATTGTGGCAATGGTTGCACCTATTTTTCTCCACTCAAATTGTAGAAAAACACAAAAACGTAACGGCTTTTGCCTTTGGGCCTCACTACTTGGTGGAAGGGGCTCACAAATTTATCGTTGGTTAGCACCTACACACGCGCACACATTTAATAATTACTCAAGCAGTCAACTTAAGTGAAATTAGTTTGTTACTACCTGAAGTAAGTCACATATGTGGAAGACCAATGCACCCTCAAGTGGAACTACAGGTATCCATTCCTCATTAACGAAAGTTTCGAGACCTCCAGCATCATCTGAAATATGAGACTAAAAACAGCAGGTTCCTGATGGGAGGTAGCACCATTGTCTTCACTTTCAGTTGTTGGAAAATAACGATAGCTCAATAAAATATCCATACATATGTCATCGTTGTAATCTTTGAGGAATTTAGGAGGAAGACCAAGGGAACCGTTTAGAATGCCCTCCAAGAGCTGGCATGTCTCAGAGAATTTAGTAAACAATTTTTCCATAGATAGCCTGTAAAACAATTCAACTCTTTTTGTTAGAATTGATCGATCGTATATATATATCGATCACTCAATGATGAATAAAAAAAATTAACTTACTGGATATTTGGTGGATTGGTGGGAGAAACATTGGCAGTGGTTCCAGGAGGGGACATAAATAAATATTCATTCTTATCGGCTTTGTGCTTGCGGTAACCATAAGGAAGATGTGACTGATCAGTATAATATCTGAGTTTATCCTCGTATGGAAGTTGAAAGAATTATTTGCACTGCTCCATAGCTTGGCTTATCATGTTTATGGGTATGCCATGATTTACTATTTGAAATAAGCCGTACTCGGAGCAGGCTTGTTTGATTGTTTCTCTCACCTTCTTCTTCCTCTCTTCCTCTTCCTCTTCATCCGAGAAAAAAGTTGAGAGATCAATTGTCGGTATACTAACTACACTTGACATTCTTAGATTGCTAATTATATTATAAATCGTTCCTTTATTTATTTATAGCAAAGCCTTATGTCCTAAGAGGACAAACAAAAAGCAACGTGAATTTGAGGGAGTAAACTTGTCTTTCTACGCAACGTGGGTGTCTCTATCATTGGTTCCTTCATGTCATTGTTCAATTAAATTACTATCACAACCTACTGAAGAGGCTACTTTAATTTGCTTTTCTGTGGTCCATTCACATATATGATTAAATTTACAGCAAATGGTCAAATATACCCTTGTACATTTAGAAATAGCTTAAATGTACCCTTTATTATACTTTGAGTCCAAATATATCCTTTCGATTATATTTTGTGTTCAAATATATCCCTCTCATTATACTTTGGCATAAATTTACCCTTATTTTTAACGGAGGACATGTATAAATACCAAATAATTCATTCCCAATTTTAATAACAAATTCATTTACAAATCTACTCGTTTGACCCGATCCAGATTTTTTATTTTCATGTTCTTCTTCTCTCAAGACCCAAATCTAATCTATCTATAAATAATAAGGAGAAGAAAAAACATCACATGTCAGCACCACAAATTTTCAGAATTTTAAATTATAAATTATTAAATATTATATAACTAATTAAATATTATATATTTGAAGTACATCCTGTGATCGGCGACGAAAAATCTCTCCGAATGATTGCTACGACCTAATTTTGATGCAAAATATCGGCAGCGGCCGGTCACCTCCGGTGATTGGGCTGCCTTTAGCAATCAACACAACTAATTTTCCACCCCTTCCAAATTCCAACATCACTAGCGACATTAACAATAAGCCAAAGTTAAGTTTTATTGGTATTATGAGGCAAGGAGATTGTTTTAGAACAAATGTGGAGGCAGTACCCCGCACGCCAGTGCAAATTGTGGATGGTATCCCACGAATAAAATGGACCGAAGAGGAAGTAAAGAGAATGAACATAATGGAAAATCTTGAATATGCAGTAGTAGGCTAATTCTCTTATGGATGGCCAGATCTGGAAACTCTCAGAAAATCCATTCCTTCTCAATGTTCAATAAAAGGTGAATGTTCAATAGGTTTATTCCGAAACCACCATGTACTAATTAGGTTATCATTAATGGAGGACTTTATCAATCTAATTTCCAAAGGAGCTTATTACATCACTTGTAATGAAGGTTACTCTTATTTGATGAGGACGTTGATATATGATGCTCATTTCAATATTAGCGACGAAACTACTAAAGCGATGACATGGATCTCTTTTCCTAATATTTTGCCGACTTATTTTGGAAAGGAAGCCCTCTTCTCATTGGCTTCAGCTATAGGTGAGCCTTTACAGTTGGACCTCGCAACTATTAATAAAACTAGGCCTAGTTGCGCTAGAGTTAAAGTGATGGTGGATCTAGCGACTAAGCTTCCTTGTGAGGTGATGATGGATATTGAAGATGAGCTATCAGGGGTCATTAGATCTGTTGTGGTAAGAGTTCGATATGACTACTTGCCAAAATATTGTAAGGAGTGAGATTCAGGGGCACGATATGAAAGAATGTCGATTTTTATATCCTGAGTTGGTACCTGATAAGAGAATAGAGAACAAAGAGAACCAACAAGTAGGAGGCGAAGAAGTGGCTTCTCTTAATCAGGTGAGGAGATTTCAAAAAGGTAGAGCCAGAATTCTTTCAAGTGGCAAAGTTGTTGGAGATCCTGGAAATTGGCAACAAAGGGCAAATGAGCATCACAATACAGCTAGTAGTAGCAATTCAAAAATAGAAAGGCAAGATGTTTCAGTTGATAATAAGTTTGATGCTCTTAACAATTTAAACACAGTTGATGAAGATGCATCTACCAGCAACAACAATTACAAGGAGCAAAAATACACAACAAAATCAATTAAGAAGCCAAATGAGAAGGGGGAAGACAATGAGATAACTACAACAAGTGTAATGTGGCAGTCACAAGCAGGTGGAAAAGGTGAATCAGCATCTGTGAACTCTTCAGAGAATAAGGAATCTGCACAAAATAACAAACATATCAGTAGAGAGAATGTGAAGGACAACACGCAACAATCAATAAAGGAGCACAAAGATAATGGTCAGGATAATTCAACAACGATTGTACAAGGTGATGCGATAGCTAACTTGAAGGAGACTCTTGTATCTCCTTCTAAGTTATGGGGAGATAGAGTAGATCAAGAACAAGATATGGAGGATAGAGAAGAAGGAGAAATTAATGAATGTGGGTCCCTTAGGCATACAAATGAGCAATTATCAAGCGGAGGTCTGAATGAGAAAGTTGAAGAGGGGGACAATGGGCACAACGATAGTAGATATGATGGTGCTATTATTCCAAGGTTAAATATAGAGGATGAAGTACCTCTAGCAATTGATAGTTTGGTTGAATATAATGGGGAAGGAAAGGTTGTCGAAGAACAAACAAGGGTGTCTTTCTCTAAACAACTGAGTGTAATCATAGAGAAATCTCCTAACAGAGTGCTCCATAATTTAATCTCTCACAATGTCGGGGAATTGATTGATGGAGTAAACAAAGACATCATTAGGATAAATGTAGAACAAGAAACAACTGATGAAGAGGAAAAAGTGATAGTAAATCACATTGCTAAAGCTGCAGATTTATCTCCAAGAAGCACAAACAGAATCACAAAAGGGAAGAGAAATGAGAAATCAGAAGCACATCAAAGTAAAAAAATAGTTACAAAGAGCACATCAAATGGTTCTAAATCTAATTGCTCGTTATGAAGTTGAAAGCCTTTATTTGGAACATTAGGTCTGTTAGGACCCAAAAAGCCTTCCACAGGTTACAAATGTTGAATAGACACCATCAGTTTATTTTAATAGCATTGTTGGAACCATTTCAACAGCAAAGACACATTCAGAAATATCAAAAGAGCTTGGGCATGGCTAAAGCAGGGCACAATTGTAATGGAAAAATTTGGTACTTCATTCAAGATAATGTGGATGTTGAAGTGCTACAGGATGAACAACAACAAATATCTCTTAAACTATTTGTTCATGAGCTTAAAGCTTCATTTAGTGACTACTCTAGTATATGCTAAATGTGATGCAGGAGAAAGGAGACAACTATGGGACAACATTTATCAGCTGGGCAACAACATGATTCATCCTTGTTTGGTAGGTGGAGATTTTAACACTGTGTTGAATGAAGAAGAGAAAATTGGGGGGAAACCTATTTTACCCCTAGACACTGAAGAATTTTCTCTCTGCATTAGTTCATCAGAATTATATGAAGTGGAATTTAAAGGAAGTTCATTTACCTGGTGGAATGGAAGAATTGCTGAAGATTGTATATTTGAAAGATTGGATAGGGTTGTAGCTAATCAATCTTTGATAGATTTCTTTGGTAATATTGAAGTGGAACATCTAGCAAGAACAGGATCCGACCATGCTCCTTTGTTTATTAATATGGAAACTTCACAATCAACTATTCAGAAACCTTTCAGATTTCTGAAATTTTGGTTGGAACATGAGGATTTCCAGTATATTGTGGAAACACATTGGAAAGCTGATTTTTCTGGTCATCCTTTCTTATTGTTTAAGCATAAAATCAAGCAGGTTAAAAAGGCTTTGTCGTTATGGAGTAAAGAGAAATATGGAGATATTTTTAAGCAATTGTCCATTCGAGAAGATATTGTCAAGATAAAGGAGCAACTTTTTGAAGAAGATCCTTCAGCCATCAATAGAACTGTTTTGCAGCATGCCCAGGCTGAGTTAAAAAAGTATTTGCATTATGAAGAAGAGTTCTGGAAACAAAAATCTAGGAGTAACTGGCATATTGAAGGGGACAAGAATACTAGATTTTTTCATAGTCTAGTTAATGGTAGAAGAAAGAGATTACAGATTAGAAAAATTGTTAATGCAAATGGGGAATTAGTGGTAGAGGAACACAAGATTGCAGAGGCTGCTATACAATTTTATCAATCTCAATTTACTCAAGAGGAGGAAGGTCCTGATTTTAACATTTTAAAGTATGTTCCTCAAATGGTGAATGAAGAAGATAACATTAGAATCAATGCTTTGCCTGATCTGGAAGAAGTTAAAGAAGTTGTTTTCTCTCTGGATGGAACTAGTTCTAGTGGACCTGATGGTCGTAGTGGAGATTTTTTTCAAACATGTTGGAGGATCGTGCAATCTGACCTTGTTGATGTAGTGCAAGCATTTTTCAAAGGTGATACACTTCCTAAATCTTTTACTCATACTAATTTGGTTTTACTTCCTAAAAAGTCAATCATTAAGACTTTTGCAGATTTAAGACCAATTAGCTTAAGTAATTTCATTAATAAGGTGATTTCCAAGGTTATTCATGGAAGATTAGATGGTTTGCTGGCCAATATAATCTCTTCTAACCAATCGGGTTTTGTCAAGGGAAGATGTATCATTGAAAATGTCTTGTTAACTCAGGAGATAGTAACAGACATCAGAAAAAGAGGTAAGCCTGCGAATGTAGTCTTAAAGTTAGACATGTCAAAGGCCTATGACAGAGTGTCATGGTTGTATCTGACTAAAGTTTTGAGGAAGATGGGGTTCTCAGAAACTTTTATTGACATGATTTGGAGGTTGATTGCTAATAACTGGTATTCAATCCTTATTAATGGGCAAAGACATGGTTTTTTTCATTCCACCAGGGGTGTAAAGCAAGGAGATCCTCTATCGCCTGCTTTATTCATTTTATCTGCTGAAGTTCTCTCTAGGGCTTTGAATTCATTATTTGATAACTTGGAGTATATAGGATATGGAATGCCAAAATGGAGTGTCAAAATTAATCATCTTGCTTATGCAGACAGCAGATGATACTATAATATTTACATCCTCTGATAGATCCTCTTTGGAAATGATTATGGCAGTGTTACATGTGTATGAAAAGGTTTCAGGGCAGCTCATAAATAGGAAAAAAGTTCAGTTTATATGTTCAGTAAGGTAGCAGTAGCTCAATTACAGGAGGTTGAAGAGATCACAGGAGTGGGGAAAGGAACTTTTCCTTTCAAATATTTAGGCTGTCCCATTTTTCACTCCAGAAAGAAAAAGGTGTACTACAATGAATTGATAAAAAAGGTGAAGGACAAGTTACAGAATTGGAAGGGTAGATTGTTATCGTATGGGGGAAAGGCAGTACTAATTAACAGTGTCCTACAAAGCATGCCGATATATTTACTATCAGCTCTCTTTCCCATAAAATATACTATTGAGGAGATTCATAAAGTTTTTGCGAGATTCTTTTGGAGTAACAAAGAAGAAGGCAGAAGCAGACATTGGGCTTCTTGGAAGAGCTTATGTTTGCCTAAGGAGGAAGGAGGTTTAGGCTTCAGAGATTTATTTGATGTTTCAAAGGGGCTTTATTTGCAAAGTTATGGTGGAAATTTAGAACTACTAGGTCTATGTGGTCTAATTTCATGTGGAATAAATATTGCAAGAAGTTTAGCCCAGCTTTAGTGCAATGGAAGGGAGGTTCACAGTTATGGAAAAAAATGTTAGAAGCAAGAGACAATATAGAACAAGATATTTGGTGGGAGCCTCGAAATGGATGTTCTAGTACTTGGTTTGATAATTGGACTAGACTTGGTCCACTTACACACATTGTACCTGAGGATTTTCCCATAGATGAAGGCATACAAGATATTAATTATTTCATGGAGGAACACGGGTGGAATGTTGAGTTGATGCATCAAAAATTACCTGAAGAGATTGTTGAACATGTAACTTCTAATATTGTCATCTCTGAAAATTCTGACTTATGGGATAGGCCTTGGTGGATGGCTACTGGTAGTGGGAAGTTTTCGGTTAAGAGTGCATGGGAATTAATAAGGCATAAGCAACATAGCAATGTTTTCTTTAAGAATTTATGGAGTAAAGGTCTGCCTTTCAAGATATTTTTTTTCATATGGAGATTGTGGAGAAGGAAGATTTCAGTAGATGAAGCACTTGCTAAATGTGGTGTAGCTATTGCTTCTAGATGCATTTGTTGTGATTATCCATCAGAAGAGACTACCGATCACCTTTTTCTAACTGAATCTTTTGCAAGAAGTATCTGGTTAATTTTCTCCTCAGCAGTGGGTTTGCAAGGTCCATTTGTGCAGATTAATCAAACGATTGCCCTGTGGTGGTCAACTGATGGACCACCAAAACTCAAACCTATTCTCCAAGCTGTCCCTGCCATCATATGCTGGCAAATTTGGAAATGGATAAATTCCATTATTTATGGGGAAAGGATGTCCAAATACAAGGTTATTCATGAGATCAATTGGAATATTCATATGATGGCTAAGGGTCTTTATGCATGGCTAAAAGATATTCCCACTGATTTAGCTCATATGGTGCAGTATTTTGAAAGATATGTGCCAAAACTGATTTACAAGTTTGTCAAGTGGAACTTTCCACAAGAAGGGTGGTTCAAATGTAATAGTGATGGTGCTTCTAAAGGGAATCCTGGAGAAAGTTCTATGGCCTTTTGTATAAGAGATAGCAAGGGAGATTTGATTTATGCTAGAGCTAAAACTATCCCAGATACCACAGCTTGTGTGCTGAAGCTACTGCTTTTCATGATGGACTGGAATTCTGTGTGAACAACAATCTGTTTCCATTGATATTGGAAACTGATTCTTTATTTTTAAAGAATGTCGTTGAAGGTGTTTGGGATACTCCATGGAGCATTTGTATGGAGGTGGACAGGATAAAGAAGTGGAAAGCTAAGGGGGAGAACAAGATCATACATGTGTTAAGAAAGGGGAATCAACTTGCAGATTTTTCGCTAATATGGTTTTTAGTTTTGCAGGTACAATTGAATTCAACAATTATCATGAGACTCCTTTTGAGGCAAAACGAATCATTAATGCAGACAAGTCACAAATCCCTACTTTAAGATATAAGGTCAGTAAAACAATAGCCGGAATGAATCAGTGACCATCAAGAGAAGCAGCATCAAATAATTTATTTCAATAATTATTCTACCAAAGTAAAACGACCAAGTTTCGTATCGAGAAATTTTATAAGATTCAACACCTGCCCATTAGTATTCTTTCTTTTGGACAGTGGTATCAAGTTCTTTAGAACTTCAATCTGTCGAAAGGAGGAATACGCATGGATTAGGTGTTGATCGGGGCTATTCAATCATAGATTCGAAGTCTAGTTTACTTTATCGCTTTGTTCATATCACGAAAAAGCTTACCTCAGGTTTAGAAGCTTATTTCCTCTTGGATCTGATTTACACAGCGTCTGGTGAGAGCGTTGAGGCTGCCTTAGTGAAATCAACCAAGAACCTGATGGATTAAAGCTAATTTTGTGTTAGTACAGCTTCGATAAAGTTCTAGCGAGAATGGAAGATGCTTAAGTTCAACAAATTGAAGCTTTCATTGGTTCCGAGGAAAACTCCATCTGGGTTGTTGTCTGAGATGACTGCGACTTGGTCTTTTGTGGCCAGCATCGGTGGTTTGCCGACAATTTCTGGGGGTCGAGGAGTGATTCTACGCTTTCCGTTTTCTCTTTTCTTTTGGTGTCGTTTTTCCTCTTTCCGTTTTGTGTTTGTGTCTGGGTGTTGGGTGTTGTTTTTCTTTTTGGTTTTTGTTTAAGAGTTGTTCCGACTCTTCTTTTGTTTTTATTAATAAATAAAGGGCCCTTGGCCCTCTTTAAATTAAAAAAAATAAATATATATTATAAATTTGAAATAAAAATTCACATGTCAAATAATGACAAATGTCAGCATTTTTATAAACAAATTTAATATTTTTTTAAAATCCAATTTATAAATTAGTAATAGATTTTTTTTAAATTTTAATCTAGGACATATTTACTATTTAAAAAAATAATTTATACACCTTTTTTTTTTTAAAAAGGCAGTTCTATAAATGACAATGTCATCAAATTAGATGAACACCGACAAATGTCAGCACCCAAAAAAAGTGTATGTTTTTTTTTAAAAAGTTTAATTATAAATTTGTAAAAAATATTTTTTTAAAAAATCATTTAATCTAGGCTGGTTTAATATTTCAAAAAGTATCCAATTTATAAAATGCAAATAAAATAAAAGGGCAATCTTATCTTATATATATATATATATATATATATATATAATTTTTAAAAACTGATTGTAAAAAACAAAGATTACCATTAAAAAAAAAAAACTTATTGTAAAAAATAAAGTTGAAGACGGTGGATTCTTAAGGAAATGGGGTAGTTTTTTTCCCTTTATTTTTAAAAATTTAGTAAAAATAAATTTAAAAACGGTTTGTTAGCAAATACAATATTTACCATTAAAAAATAAATTTAAAAACTTATTGTTAAAAACTATGGATTCGTAGGAAAAATGAGGTAGTTTTTCTTCCCTTTCTTTTTAAAATTTTATTAAATTGTATTCACATAATAGAAAGAAAAGTCTTTCAATTTTAAAAAGAAAATGGATATCACGTCCTTTAAAAAAGAAACCTTAAAATTAGCCACAACAAAATATTTGAATAATTAATTTAAAATTCAAATTTTAAATAATAACTAACCTTATCCCTAAAAAGAATCTCAACTTCCTAACCCACATCATTAAAAAAAAGTTACTATTCTTAAAGCATCATTCACATCTTTTTTAACCAAACTCTTCAAAATACGAATTCAAACATTTGTTAAATAAAAATTACATTCAAACAAAAAAATTATTACACTCATATGAGATCATAAAAGAAAATGAGGGCAAACATAGTAGTGTATTGTGTGTATATATTCCATTTTTCTTAATTGTTTGATTTGAAATTATTTTGTTATGTCTTATGATGAAAAGAGAAGGATCACCATACTCTCCAATGCAACAAAGAAAAAGAAGAAACAAATGATGAATAAATGGAGGAATTCTATATATTTCATAGCAATGGATCATGTATGTCAATCACTATTTAAATTTGGTTGGCATTTTTTACTTGTGTTATTTTAATTTGTTTTAGATTTCAACAAGTGTTCCATTTTTGCAAGAATAAAATCAATATAAATAGTAACTAGGATGATGATGAATACATATCGGTGTAATTTTTATATTCTTCATTTTCAAATACTTAATTAGTTTTATTAGTTACGTTTTTTAAATTTATATGCAGATTGTGATGGTATACTATGACCCTATATTGACATTTGATTATTCTTTAGTTTGATCATTTTGATTATTATTATGATCATTTAACATTTGATTTATCTAACAATAGTCTCCTCACTTTTAAAGAAATACACATACACATATAATATGGATCATGTAAGCGCATTTATGATTTTGTTTAATTTAAAAATAATTTAATTGATTAATTTTAAATATAATGTTCTAGAAAGTATAATTTTAAAAAAAACATAAATTTGATCTAGCTATTTAAAAAAAAATGAAAATGACAAGTGAAGTTTTTTTTTTTAAAAAAAGAAATGTAACCGAAAAAAATAAGAAAAATGCAAGAAAGAACAATAACAATTGTTGGCTACACAAGTTCGCTGGTCAAAATTTGTTCTCTTTAAATGAAAAGACTACTTTAAATTATATCTTATCATGACTTAATAGTCACAACTTAAAATTGAGGTGTCTCTTTTTTAAATTCCCTTCCATACATGTTTTTTTAAATCGTTAAAGCAAACATCACCAATATATAATATCATTAAAGAGTGCTGAAGTCAGATAGGGCTAAGGGTTCAACTAAATCTCCTTCGTCAGAAAATTATACTATTTATACAGGGTTATAATCATATTGTATTATTGTAATGTATGTATATATAATATAATATTATTTTATTTTATTTAATGTCATGACAAAAAATAAATAAAAAGTAAAACAGTTAATGAAACAAAAAGAAGAACAAAATATTAATGAAGGGATAGTTAAAAATACGTAGGTAAATTTTTTTATTAAAAAACACATAAAGTTTGATAAATAAAACAACTAACTTAAAACATCCCTAAAATTCCTCACCCACTTACTTAACTACCCTAATTTTCAGTTTAATTATTTTCTTTAATCTTTGTTTTGATAAATTATTTAAATAAAAATCTTTCAACTAACACTTTCAAAAAAATACTTATAGAAAAAGACTCAAATTTTTTAAAAATTATCACTACTTCCACTTTTATCTTTTTTTTTTCCCTTAAAAATAATTAAATTCTTACTCATAAAATCTTCAATCACAACGAAAGTCACAATATCTAAAGATCTCATATTATTAGTGTAATATTTTTAATTTATTAGTTGATTTTTCCTTATTATCATAACAAATTTTTTTGATTAAAAAAATATGCATTATTTTTATTTTTTGTAGTGCTTGAATTCTGGATGTTGATGCCAACGATACCAGTGACAATAAATTAAATTAAATAATTTCATAACACTTAATAAATAAAAATAAAACAATTAACAAAAAAAACATTAATAAATAATAAAGGAATAGTTAAAAATACGTATGTAGAAATTTTTATAATAAATATTAGAAGAAAAAAAACTAACCTAAAATTCCTCACCCACCTACTATCCTAATCTCTGAAAACTCAATTATATATTTTAATGTTCTACCTTCGTAATAGGAAAAAATAAAAATTCCACATATAACCTGAAGCATCACACAAAAATAAATAAATTTTGAATTTATAAAAATAAATTTAAATATTTCAAATTTATATTTTGTTGAAAAAACATGTCAACAACATAAATATTTTCGAGTTATCACATTTCATCATCAAAATATTTTTCAAATTTTCAGTTTAATTGTTTTCTTAAAAAAATTATCTCAATTTATTTTAGGAAACTTGATAAATAATTATGTACAAATCTGATTTTTTTCATCTTTCAATTTTTTCTTTGCACTACAAATAGTTTATTTTTATGTGGTATTAAAAAAAATTATATCGATATCTGAAATTCATTTTTCTTCATCCTTATTCTATGAAATTATGTTTGATTAAATGAAAATCGTCTTATTTTGCAAGATTGAACGAGTGAGAAGTATGCTAAAGAGGTTGCAACATGCTTTGCAAATTATATTTATATTTTAGCTAAAAATAGAATCATATTTTGAATACTAGGTTACAGATTGATCTATGAATTTAAATTTTCATTAATTAAAACAAATATGATTTCAACACATGGCACATATGCTATTACTCTTCATTATACTAAAAGAAGAAGAATTCTTTAGAATAATGTATGGTATCTTTGAAGAACATATCCTCACCGCACATAGATTAAGGTAAATTTTTGTCAGCATTAACTGTATATATATAAAATCATAACATTACATGTAATTATACATGCACTTTTTAAACTCAATAACAATTCGTATTAATTTTTTTAAGTTTAAAAATATTATATTTTAAAATATCCGTGCAACGCGCAGGTACGTATACTAGTATCTATATAATAGGAGAAGAAAAAGAGACACATGTCAACACCACAGAAAATCAAAAAATTTAAATTATTTAAATTAATTATATGTAATTTGTTTAAATACCCAACTAACATATTACTATTTTATTTTTAAAAAAATATGATTTTAAAGCATTTTCAATTAAATGAGATATGATTTTAAAACAGTTTTAAAAATTAACATGATGAAACTTTGTGTATTTAAGTGATATATTTAAGTGAAAGTAGAAAACTTTAAAATATTGAAAAAAAAGTTAACGTTGTCTATCTATATACAATTATTCTTGAATTTTCAGTTTTTTAAAAATTAATTAATTAAATATTATTAATCTACATTTAAAAAAAAAGACACATATCTGACTAATAAATATCGGTCTTATTGTTTGTTTAAATTTTGTTTTACAAATTGTACATGAATGTATTTTCCACAAATAAATTGTTGGTTTCTTAGTTTTTTTACAAATTGTACATAAATATGTTTTCAAAAATAATGTCAAATGCCAACATAAAAAAAATTACGATTAAATATTTCTAAATAATTAAAACGTGTAAGCATCACAGATTTTCTCAAATTTCAATTTTAAAAAATCAATAATTGAATATAATTAATCTGAATCTTTTTAAATATTAGCACCAAAAAGAATATATTTTTAAATAATTAAACAAGAGATAATTTTAAACCAATTTAAAAAATAGGATGATGTAACTGTAAATCTATATTAAAAATTTAAAACTAAAAAGTAATTTAATATTTATTTACAAGGAATATAGAAAAAAGATTATTTATAAAAAAGACGTAGAAAAAACTCAAACTGTTACAAGTTGATGTATTTTTCCTAGGATAAAGATAAAGATAAAATAAATAAATACATAAAAGCAAAACGTGGCACAAATTTTAAAATAAAATTTTAAATTTTTAAGAATTACATAAAGTAGAATTTAACCCCTAAATTTAGAGTCAATTTCCTGAATGGCAACCAAGTTTAGGGAATGGTCAACCAAGTTTAGGGAATTGCCTTGAAATATCATTTATGTTTCATTTAGGATCAAAATATCACTCAACTATCACTATTTTCCTCCAAATATACTTGACACTACAAAAGTATCACTCTCTCCTGGTGGACATTACATGTCATTAAAGTCTTTTTTTTAATAATAGACTAATTTGATTCATTAAACTCATTTAACTAAAATGATGATTATATATATATATATATATTAGCTTATTAAGAATAAATTTTCATACTTAAGAATCTTTTATTATAATTAAACTTTTTATTTTTTTTATGTTATGAAAAATGGTTTTTAAAACGTATTATAATATCATCAATTTTGAATACTTATAAACACATATATTCAAAAAATGTTGATTTATAAATAACTCGTGAATGTCAACTTACATCAATCAATCATATATTATATAATGGATCAATAATATTAAAGATCAATTAAATATTAAAAAATAATTAATTGGGTACTTTGAAATCCATAGTTACAATATCTTTTTTTGAAAAGAAAATAGAAAGTGAATAATATTTATATTAGAAAATAAAATTTTGATATTTATTTATCAGTATACTAATCTCATTTAATATGTAAAATATTGAATTAAAATAGGCAATTCAATTAATTATCACCCGTATTTCATGAATTTGGGATGAGATAAGAATATATATTGGTGTTTAATTGTATGATAAGTTAAAATATAATAAAATATAGCAATAAGAGAATAAAAATAAAAAATAAAATTAAAAAAAAGTTAAATAATAATTTGCTCTTTCTTACCAACTTTTTTGTCAACCTTACAAATTTATTTGAATATAATACTTTTATGGGAAAAAAATACTTAAAATTTTCAAATAATTTACTTAGGAATTTTGAATATTACCAAGTAATAATTGCACACAAAGTTTGTTTCATTGAATTTTGTTTGGTAAAAGAAATATAAAGGAATTAGTTTTTTGATTTTTTTTTTATAATCTTCATAAGTTCTCATGTAATTTATATATTTGTTTTGTAGAGACATAAGTTTGATGAATTACATAAGTCTATTGTTTTTTAAAATGATGATTTAATAACATGACATATCAACTAGAATAGAAGGAGACTTTTGAGATATTTAGTATTTATTTATTTTGGATGAAAAATAGTAATAATATTATTCACTTTCAAAAAAAAATCAAAAATAATAATTTATAAGCATGAATTTCAAAATACACAATAAATTTTATTGTAATAGTTAATTGACATTTAATATTATTGATTCATTATAAAATTTATGATTAATTGATGTAAGTTAGCATTTATGAGTGATTTGTATATAGATGTTTTTTTTAATGTATATGTTTATAAGTATTCAAAATTGATGATATTATAATACGTTTTAAGAACCTATTCTTCGTAACATAAAAAAATAAAAAAGTTTAATTATAATAAAAGATTCTTAAGTATGAAGATTTATTCTTAATAAAATAATATATATATATATTACCTTAAAAGCATGAACTCCTAACTTGAATGTTAAATTACTATAATATTCTTAACTTAGATTGTGACTTTTCCGATGAGTTGTGACTTTTTTGGTAAGTTGTGACTTTTTTCAAAGGGTTGTGATTTTTCGATGAGTTTGACTTATCCAAAGAATTGCGACTTTTTTACCAGCTTGTGACTTTTCCAAAGGGTTGTGACTTCTCGAAAAAGTCACGACATTTCAGATAAGACACAAAAAACACTTGTTCATATTTTCCTTTGTTGACTATAAATAGAGGAGCTTCCTCTCATTTTTCAACCACAACTTTTTGAATCTTCTACTCTTCTTCTTCTTGTATTTTAAAAAATTTCGTGTGATTTATTGTCGTTGTGTGGGTTCGAAGGATAGCTGAATAGGAGGTACGACTATTCTGATGAAGTAAGTCGTTCTATCCTAAGAGGGTATATTCTTAACCTCGAGTACTTGAGGAAAATAATTCTTATGATATAATAATTATTTTTTCACTTAGTATATATATATTAGTAAGTAATGTTCCAATATATGAAGTTAACATGATGTAGTCTAAACTCATTTGTTTTTGTTAACAATTTCTCTTGTGATGTAGATATATGCTTCTGAATATCTTTTTTAAAATTTATTGAACTTCTCAAGAGTTAGAGAATTGTAACGATTTGTTTTTTTGATGCTCAAGATAAAAAAAAATTACTTTATTTTTCAATGCTTCTTATGTGATTTAGATTGTCAAGAAGTTTGCATCAAAATAGTTATTACTATATAAACATTGTCCTTTTGTTTTACTGATTTACTATTTCTTATTATTTTAGTATTTTCGACAAAGAAAACTTCATATGACTTGTAATAACAACAGTTGAATCTTGTATTAGTTTAATTTTTATTATTTATTTAATAGCTAATTTTAATGAGACAAATATTTTCATTAATGCAAATCTATATATATACATATATAACTATTAAATAAACTCACATTATTCACACTCTTTATCTTGAGAAGTTAACAAGATCTTCTAACCAGGGGCGGACCCACGTGGTCTTCAGGGGGTTCACCCGAACCTCCTCGGCAAAAAATTACACTTTATATAAAGTAAATTTTCTATATTTCTGTAGATATATATATTTTGAACCCCCTAAATAACAAAGAGAAGCTGATGGAGCAGTGGCAAGTCCCCCAGAAATTAAGTTGTGCGTCACTAGTTCGAATCTCAGTGAAAGCGTTTTATTTATTTCTTTTTCAGTTTCAGTTTTTTTTAGTTTTTTTTTTAATTTTCAGTTCTGTTTTTCTTTTTCTTTTTAGTGTTTTTTTTTTTACTTTAAAAAACGTGCTAAAAGTGTGGTTTTAAACCCAAAAAAATTCAAGGTTCCCATTTCTAAAGGTGTATTTACACGTTTATACTTTTATTTTTCGAACCCCCTGAACAAAAATCCTGGATCCGCCACTGCTTCTAACTTCAAAATATATTATTTTTAAATATTCCGAGTTCTTTTAAAAAACTCACAACAAATGTGAAAATATGTGAATATATATGAATCATTTAAAATTAATCATTAAAAAAATTAATTTTATATTCAGTAATATGGAATAAACATTTTCATTTTGTCCCTACACTAAATTAAAATCTAATAACTATAAAAAAATTTAGTAACATTGATTAAAAACCCTAATTTTTTTATGTAAGTATAAATTTATTAGAAATTCATCTATTGCACATTAATTCTTTAGTTAAAACATTATAAATTCTCTTAGTTATTATAAATTATTGCAAACATTATTCACACTCTTTTACATTCTTTATTTATAATATCATGAATTCTCATAGTTATTATATTAATTATTTATATCTTTCATTTTTCCTTAATAACGCTTGACCAATAATTTTTTATATTATTATACTGGCGCCCCTATATTTGTGATAACATGGTGTTGTTATTTTTTCCTTGGACGAATCATGCTTGGTTGAATAAATTGAAAATCGTTTACAAATATATGAACTATATCTTTGTTGGGTGTAAGATAAATAGTTGATTATATATATATATATATGAGTTCCAACATAAAATATATTCTTTAATTTTACTTTTACTTTTTCCGGTAAAAAAAAAGGAAACATTTCTCAGTCAAATAGTATCTTTTATTTATATAGTCAATTGAGAAGTCAAATATGAGAGTCAACAACAAGAACATCATCTATTATGTTATAACTTATAAAATAAAAATTAATATACAAAAATAGTTCTAAAAAATAAACTATAGTTGTTCTCCACATGTTCATATGATGTCTGAACAAATTAACGTGGAATACACGTGTAAAGCACATCAGGTTAGATGACAAGAAAAATACTCAACAAATATTGTCTATAAGGTAATATTAGTGAGATTCAATTAATTACATGATTGAACCTTATCAGATTGAAATAAATATATACATTATTGCATTTAACTAATAAAAATTTTCATTGACCATTTTCATAGGTTTGCCTGAATAAAAAATATATATCATGATCCACATTGAACATTCACAAAATAATATGCAATATTATTTTATGCAAAACTTATTATTCAAATCTTCGCTTAAATTTTCTAAATTAAAAATCACGTGCAACGCACGTGTCAAAAAACTAGTATATATATTTCAAGGCAATTCCCTAAACTTGGGTGATCATTTAGGGAATTGACTCCTAAATTTATTGCTACAGCTTCTCCTAAACGTATATAATTAGCTATTGCTTTTTGAATTTAAATTTAATAGATTAATAATTAAATATATTTTCATTAACAAATATATTAAAAATTATTTATTCTGAAATCTGTTTATTTTAAAATAAGGAAGTTATCGAATCGATATACAACTTCCCCACTTCAATTTTTTTCTTATTTTTTTTAATGATAATGAATTGATTATTTTGAAGAATAATAAAATAAAATTAATTGAACATAGATTTTTTTTTTTTAAAGGCCAAAAAGGCCCATTTTATTAAAAAAAAATACACCTCTCGTGATATGGTCTGGATCAACCAGCCATTCAACAGAAAGGCCAAAACAACAACAACAAAAAAAAACAATTAAGAAATCTAACTTAAAAGTGCAAAGGGAAAGAATAAAAAATTGACATTCTGATAAAGGAAAGTGAGGCGATCTCTTGCTGCGTCAATCAGTCTTCTTCTTCAGCTGCTCGCCGGAATCTTCGTCTCAGGTAAGTCGACCACCATAAATTACCTTCCAGCTTGTGTTTATAGCTTTGCTATGTCATCTTTTTCACCTAATTTGAGTAAAAAATCTGAAGCTTTGAGCCAAATACATTTCAAGTCACCTTTAAACTCTCACCAGGTGCTATGTATTTAAATCTCGATGGAGCTCACTCCAAGCTTGTGACTTTTCTTTCACAAATCAAGTGAAATTAGATCTAACAGCTTTGCGTATCTGTAAGGTACGCATCCTGATACTTTCGTTTAATTTCTACAAAGGAATGAACCTCTAGTGAGATTGATACCACCTTAGTAGATTTCACACGAATGTATCATTGACTTGTACTTATGGCTGGCAACGGAACCGGAACCGGAACTGGAACCGGAACCGACACGGAACCGGTCACCATGGGCCGGAACCGGTAATTCCGGAAAAAATATGGCATACCCGTCCCGGACCGGACCGGAAACCGGGTCCCAACAGATATATTTAAATTTTTTTTTTTTTATTAAAATAAAAATAATAGGAACATTACTCAAATAATATTAAAACTTTTATAATTTTAAAGTTAAGAATTTATACTTTTAAAGTTTTAAATACAAACTTTCAAACTTTAAAAGTATAGAAGTTTAAATTTCACACTTTAAAAGTTTGAAAATTTAAATAATAAAATTCAAACTTTAAAACTATAAAAGTATAAATTTCACATTTAAAAGTTTGAAATTTAAATTCAAACTTTAAAACTATAAAAGTTTAAATTTCACCCTTTAAAAGTTTGAAAATTTAAATTCAAACTTTAAAACTATAAAAGTTTAAATTTCACCCTTTAAAAGTTTGAAAATTTAAATT
>JAJOOO010015452.1:0-45670 GCA_029582685.1 Solanum piurae | reverse complement strand
GGTTTTGATTTGGAAGAATGAATTCTATAATACCATATACAAGTTTAAATACCTTTAAAAACACTTAAAAACAATAACCCATAGTACCCAAACTACCCCTCACTTAGTTGGACCTTTTTAAACAAGTCAAACTTGAGTTTTATTTTCGCAGATTTCGTCGGGAAACAAGTTCGCGACGCGGAGGTGTTCCCGCAAGCTTTTAGAAATTAAATTTTGAGACAGAAGAGTCTGCGATACGTCCGCAACGCGTACCAACCATTTGGCCCTTGGTGGAGCTAGTCCGCGACGCGGACATGCTCCCTCCATTAGCATTTTCAAGCTGCCTTGGCAGCTTGCTCGGCCAAGGGTTGTGGTCCTCCTCGGGGACCCTTAGGGTGGTCCGGAGGAGTCGTACCCGAACGTTTTGACCCTAAAAACATTTATTAAGACACTAGGGTCACCTCCACTGAATTTACACTCCAAGCAACACATAAAAACATGAACAACATACTAGAACACACCAACACGTAAAAAACTAGTTTCCAAACGTCTTGGTCGTCCCTTGACGTTTGACTTCAAACTCAACTAAACTGACCTACAAACTCATTTTCAAATATTTATACAAGTTTATCAACTACTAACATGCATGTGAAGCTCTAATTATCATATTTCATTTTGAGGGGCGTTACACTAGATGACCTTATAGAGCTTGGTTGAGCTTGGGAAGGGAAAGTACCAAGGCAAAAGGGCAAGCCTAAGACAAAGGGCTAAGGTTTCCCGACCTTGGCAAGCTACTGCCTAAGTGTTCACGACTACCTTAACGACCAGTGGTGTGGACCACGGTCCATGAAGGGGTCCGTGGAGATGCCTTAAACACTTGGGAGTCAAGGCCTCGAGGCCAAGACACTTCCTCAAGTTCACAAGGCACTTCACGAGCCATTGGCTTGACCACGGCCCGTCAAAGTACCTGTGAAGGTGCCTTAGTGTTTTAGCGAGTTTTAGGGTCTTGGAAGTTGGGGGTGCCACTGGTCAAGGGACCACGGGCACCACCACAGGCCGTGGTACCCTTGACGGACCGTCCAAGTGGCCGTGGTGCCTGGGACGGGGCTTCCAAGTGAGGGACATTTGGGTAAAACCCTATTCGACTAGTTTTAAGTGGGGGTCATTTTATATGTGTTTTATTCACCTATTTAGAGTATTTTAAGTCTTTAACCCCCAATTCTAAGTCACTTTATACTAGACCCAAATCAAAACCCCAAAATCCTCTCCACTCAAATAATTCTCTTTCTAGAAAACCTAAGAAGAAGAAGAGGAAGAAGGAGAAGAAGAGAAGGAGGCTAGGTCGAATCTCACCATTGAATCAAGGTTAGTGGGGCTTTGAATTAAGGTATGTTTAGCTTCATCTATGGGTTCTTCCACCCATATAGTCCCATAAGATTTCCACTAATTTGTGAAGAAGAACCCCAATCTAAGCTAGGGTTATTTCCAATGTGTGGATGTAGTTGGGTATGATTCCAAAGTGTTGGATAATACTTGTTTATGGCTAATTTTGCATTTAATTGTGATATTATGATGAAATTATGTGGTTTCAACGTTTAAACCTAGTTTTATTGATGAGTTGCATGATTTGTGGGTTGATGCCATTAAAGGGAAATTGAAGGTTCATGAGTGACCTTCTTGTAACAATGTCATGAGTAGTAATTGTTCAAGGTTAGGAACACATAATCATGAATTTAACTTATCCTAATTGAATATGATTGATATTGACTTGTAAAGTTGGAATTGAACCTTTAAGATGAAGCTAAAATCACCTCGTAATGAGGAATGTGATGAGAATTGCTTAATAAGAAGCCTTTTCCTTTAATGCCTTTTAATATAGATATGAATAAGTATATAATGAATTAAATATTTGATATGAAGGCTTGTAGTCATGAATGTTGAATCACTAGGGCTTGAGAGTAGGGTCAATGTGATGAATAGAATCTAATGGGTGGGTTTATGGTGAAAGGCCTATACTCACCTAGTCTACTTTATGAATGTTTGAATGTATGAAGTGATAGAATCACTTGATCATGGATGTATTGTCAAGGACATCCTTCCATGAGAGATGAATGTTAAGCAAGGCTTACCAAGTAAACCTTGGGGTGTATGCTTGGCTCCAAGTGGATATTGACAATGAGAAGGAGTGTCACACAAGAAAGGGTCCGGGCTCCAAGTAGAAAGGAGAACCACACCTAGTTGGTGTGAGGACTATCCAATTACAAGGGGGAACTCTTACGTAGTAGAGTGTGAGTTTTCCCATAGTTAGGTTTCATGAGATGGGATCCTTCACATAGTTGAGTCAAGGTTCCTAGTATAAATCTCCATATCCAATGAACTAAGACATGCTTGAGAAGCATCTCATAGTGTTCAATGCATAATGAACTAAGAAAATGATTGAGAAGCATATCATAGTGTTCAAAGCATAATGAACTAAGACTTACTTAATGAAGTAACTCATAGTGTTCTAGGCTGTAGATGGACTTAGACTTTTTTAAGATAGCATCTGATAGGGTCCATGTAAAGAAGTAACTTAGACATACTTTATAGAGTATCTCATAGGGTTCCAAGTATAATGGAGTGAGACATACTTAAGTAAGTATCTCCTAGTATCCATGCTAGTAATGAACTTAGACATACTAAAAGTGGTATCTCATAGGGTTCAAGTTATAAGTGAACTAAGATGTGCTTAAGAGAGTACCTCATAGTGTTCTAAAGATAAAGAGAGGAACTAGGTTCCAAACCAAGAAGTATTAGTAAGAGGACCTAGAAGTAATACTTAGCATGATTAGTATTATGGGCTGCTATGATTGCATTGCACAAGTATGACTTAGGGTTACTAAAGAGAATGAGTTGAGATAGGATTGTGCCATAGTTACTTCCTTACTTTAGTGACTAAAGGTGAGAGACTCCCTTAGTCATGAGAAATTAAGTAAATAATGAGACCAAAGTAGGGTGAATATGACTAGGATGGCTTCAAAGTTATGCTTAGTGTGAAGGGTATTATGGGATGCTTTTCATGCATTGCACAAGTGTGCTTTGAGGTTGCCTAGAAGTATGGTGCCCTTATGGTAGAGAAGCCTAGAGAATTAAACCATGTATATAGACTATGATTAAGATGACTAAGAAGGGATACATGGCTTGGGTAGTATTATGGGATGGTATTCTTGCTTTGCACTTGTATGCTTTTGAGGTTACTTGAGAATGGTACTATTATGGTATAGATGAATAAGAGTCAACAATGCTTATATGATACTTATGATGTTAGAGTTGGCTTATTGTAATTATGAAGGTTAAGTAAGGTTATGCTATAAGTATGATTTAGCTCTTATGTTCATATATCTTGCATTATGTTGACTTATGATGTTATGTTATCTTATTAGAGTTTATGTTATTATCTCTTATGACTATGTCTTATGTTGATTAACCATTTGAGATGTTTTATGTTGGTATGTTAGCTTTCATACTTGGTACATTTTGTACTAACGCATATTGCCTACATTCTAATCAAATGTAGGCTTTGGAGACTTAAGTGCTATTTGAGAGATAGGTTTTCTAAGGAGCTAAGAAAATTGAAGATTTGGTGAGTCCTCATAGTTTCGAGGACGAACCTATTACTTTTCTTATGTTTTAGACTTTATATGGGCTGCGTCCAAAGACTTTAATTCATGTTATTCATAGATGGTTTGAGACAAAGATGTTAGAAAAACTTCCACTTTTATGGAATGTTTTTGATATTATATTTTAAAGAAAGTTTTAAATTTTCCCCGGATTTTCTATTATCCTATGTTATGAATATGCTAAGGGCTTGTATGCGACCCCTTCGAGGTCAACTACTCCATGTTACGTCTAGGGGAACCCCCTGGGTCGTGACATGGCGATTCGCCGAATCCCCCTTGATCGCCTTTAATTTCATGCAAATGTTAAGTTTTGGTTATGTAACTTTCGCCGAGAAGCCTGAGTTTGCCAAGTGCACTCTGCGACTCGCCGAAAGTCTTCTTTGAATACCCTTTCTGCGCCCCTAACCCTGAAAATACACTGTAACATTCGGTGGGTTTGTCTATGCTCGCCGAATGTTTTCGGCGATTCATCGAAAGGCCCCTCCCATTGCCGAATGCCATTTTTTCTTGGAATTTTTGAGTCAATCCTTTCGGCAAGACCGATCTGGCTCGCCAAGGTGATTCGGCAACTCGCCAATCGGTTTGGTGAGTTTGTCTGCAATATGATTTCTGTGATTTGTCTTGAACTGTTTCTAACTTTCTATAATGTTTTTGCAGATATGGCTAGAACAAATTTGGACATGTCGGCTAGTAAAAGAGCTCGGGGCATAGTGATCAATTAAGAGGCAGCAAATCCCCCTAAAAAGGGATAGACGGAACCTCACAAGGGAGGCACTAGCAAAGGAAAGAGGCCCATATCTGAGGTTCCGGAGCACAACTCCGGCAGCGGAGGAGAGTCCTTTGACTCCCAAGCTGCATTCTCCAAGCCGGATGATGACCAACCTCTACAGTCCTGGCGAGCGGAGATATGTGCTAGGTCTCACCCAAACTCATCGAGAGCTCCAGGGGCCACCCCTCCTACAGCAGATACAGTGCCAGATTAGGCACAGACGGTGGTCCAGTGCCACCAGTACAGGGTCCTCCTCCCCGGCTACTCAACAGATTAAAAGTTGATGGGTTATGGACTATTCTTGAGGAGAAGCTACTATCTACGGAGGGCTTACTGGGTAGATACTCTGCCATGAGGGACACACTCCAGTTTCACCGGTTTAAGTTGTTCACCAGACCCCAAAGCCCATATATTCCTACATGGGTCTGGGAGTTCTATACAACATATGATAAGTTGGTACCCAAGGGAAAGAAGAAGGACAGTGCCTTCAGACCGATGAAGTATGTCATGGTCCGGGGGAAGGAAGTAGGGTGTAGTAGCGATCACGTTAATACTTGCATATGAGGGCTTGGCTACTACTCAGTCCCTGGATGACTTAAAGGGCTGGCTTGCACCCTTGATTTCAGATACCACCACGAGGTAGATAGAGGAAGGAGCTCTCACCGAGAAGAATGACCTGAATATTGTCGCTCGGTACTGGTTCAAATTCAACAGTAGCTCTATTATGACCTCACAGAATGAGTCCATCCTTCGCCACCCAAAGGCGGCCTGTCTTGGATCCATAATAGCCAAGAAGACGGTCAACATGAGACTTATTATTGAGCAAGAGATGGTCATGCGGGCCAAACAGCACTAGACGTCCCTTTCTTTCCCGGTCTTGATTACAGAGTTATGCCGGCATGCTGGAGTTCCTCATGATGAGATGAGAGATGTTGAGGTCACTCCTACATCCTCCACTGGCATCTGGTGCATAGAGGCCGAGTACACTCGGGAGGAGGTAGACAGGAGGAGAGCAGCCCATGTGGATGCATCCCCAGGGGTGGATATTGACTTTATACCTGCAGAAGCATCTTTGCCTACTCTGGCCTCTAGGCCTTCAGGTACACCTTCTTCCTCTCACGCTCCTAGTGCTTCTGCCACTTTTCAACCCGCCATGATCCTGAAGATGAGGCACTTAGCTTATTCGGCGGATGTGAGGGCTACTCAATTGGAGGCTGCGGTACCATAGATGATCGAGAGTGTTATCCTAGCTGCACTGACACCCCTACGAGCATCTATTGACACTCTCACGGTGAGAGTTGAGACTTGTGAGAGTAGACAGAGGGAGACTTCAAAGGTGACGGCTTTAAAAGTCGAGGTCGCTGATTTGAGAAAGGATGTGGACTACTTGAAGTCCACAGACTTCAATTTACTTCTGGAGGAAGCGAATGATGTGGATGCCTCGACGACTTCTGAAATTCCTCCGGCCACCACCGGAGACGTACAGATGGATGACATAGCAGCTGATGAGTCGGAGGTAGAGACCGATGAAGAGAAAATAGAGATGCCAGAAGAGACCATCTATGGAGACCTGCCTGACCTTGAGGAGAAGATTGTACAGTCAGTGATTCAGACATCACTGACAGAGACATTCTTGGCTGACCCTAGTGGTGTTAGCAGTGATGATGTGACACCGGGCACTGATGCCCCGACAGATGAAGCGAGTGTGTAGACAGGACCCTTCTTTACCTCCCTCTATCATTTTTATTAATTTCTAGTATTTGATTGCATTTGAGGACAAATTTCTTTTTGTTTGTGGTAGGGTGAGGTATTTCCAAACCTACCTCTTGTGTTTATCATTTTGTTGTATATAACGGGTTTTTGTGCTATAAATTATGTTTTGACACTGTTTTTTGGATGTTTGAGCTTGTGGCTCCGTATTTTGAATGCAAATGGTTTTTGGACCCTTCCAAAATATACAATGTCCACCTCTTGTTGTGTTTGAATGTGGTTGTTCTTGTGCAAATTTTATTGTCGGTCATGATCAACACCAATGACTTCAATAGTGCTCTTAATCAAACAAAAATGAATGTGAGGCTACGATAAGATCAAATGAAGTTGCATAGGCAATATGTGAACTTTTTGCTTCTCATTGTGACTAGCTGATTATCAAATTGAGTCTCTTATGATGAACATTCCACACTAGCAAAAGTGTGAAGTCTTGTTTGATATTGGGCAATAATTTTAATGAGTAAAACAATTTGACATTATACCTCTTTTTTGGCCAACCTTCTGAGTGTGTGAACTTTGCTTTAACACCCTTTAAGCCTTACCATTTTCTTGATAGAAACTTGATGAAATTGTAATCCTTTTTTATCCATTCACCCATAATCCTCATGAAGTGTGGTTTGTTTGAATACCCAACTTAGGACAAAAGCCCAAGTTGGAGGTGTGGTGAAAAGATAAGGTAAATCAAGAAGTGCAAAGAAGTCCCCCTTTGATCCATAGTTGTGAAAAAGATGGAACCCCTCCATATAAAAAAAGAAGAAAATAAAAAGAAAAAATATGAAAAAGTTGAAAAATAAAGTTGTGAAAGTGCAAAGAAATGGGGTGTCCAGTATTCAATGAGAAGTGAATAATGGGGTCTCCAGTATTCCATGAGAAGTGAATAATGAGGTGAATTTTGAGCATAGGTGAAAATGTTGAAGAAAAGGATAGAAAGTGATGTTCATACCATATTTCATGAGGATAGCAGCCATTGAGCCTAAATGACCATACCTTTAGACTCAGCCTTGTTACAAGCCTTGAGAAGACCTTTTTGATCTTGAGTTGGCTGAAACAAATGTTGGTTGGAAAATAAGGGCAAACCTATGGGTGAAGTCATGCATGTGTTCATCCTTGTGAGTGTGAGAGTTTCATGTGATTCCGGAACTATAAATTGTTGAAGAGTAGTGTGTGAATATGGAATCATTCATTGAGTGAGGGCATTTGAGTACCTTTGTTGAGCTTGAACTTGCATTTGAAGCAAGTATTGTGAACTTGAGAATCTTTGGTAATGGTGAGTCATAACTTGAACCTTTGGGTGCACAATTGATCCTTGCATGAGTAAGTTGAGTCTTTTTATGTGCATTCATGATTGAGTCTTGTGTAGCACTATTTGAGACATCCTTTTTGAACTGCTGAACTTGAGTTTTACTTGAGGACAAGCAAATGTTTAAGTTAAGGGTGTTGATGAGTCCGAGATTTGGACTCATTTAGGGCTTTATTTACAATGATTTAGTGTCCTCAAATGCTTATTTTGTGCTAATAACTGATGTAAAATCCTTGATTTCCAGGTATATGGATTGAGGAACAAAGCAAGGACACTAATTTGCAAAAAGGAACAAAGTGAGCTGAAAGAATGAAGAAAACCAAGCATAGTGATCGCCAAGTCCATTTGGTGAGTCACCGAATAGGTGCTTGACCGCCTAAAGTTCTAGTGTGCCTTGCTCTGAAGGAAAGAACCAAGTTGGCGAGAGATGGGAGAAGTTGGCGGATCGCCGAGTGGTTCCACGATGCAATATTGGATCGCCCGAAGTTACATACCTTGAGGAAGCCGAAGGCCAAGGCAGAAGGGCAGTGGAATTGACCAAAGGGCGGTGGAATTGACCAAAGGGTGGATCGCCGAGTGGTTCGGCGAGCTTGACTTACTACGCCGAGTGGCTCTTCGTAGCACATTTTTGGCGACTATAAATACAGTTTTGAATTAGTTTAGCATCATTATTATCATATCATATTATTATTATTCATTCTGAATAGTATCTGGGATTATTCTGAGTATTGAGACAAATTTTCTCTAGTTCTTCCTAAGCTTTGGAGAATTGAAGTTTTTCACTTTTGAGAAATTGGAAGTGGGTCTTTGAGATTCATCGAATTGGAACATTGTAAGAACGAAATCAATCTTACCTAGTTGATGGAAACTCAATTTGGTAACGATTTTTATCTTTTTATGATGTCTAGCTAAAACCCCAATTCTTGCGATGTGATTATGCGATTATAGGTTGATTTAGTTTATGGGTATTGCTAATTGTTAGTTTAAATGTTGTTTAGAAGTGAGTTCAATCAGTAATTGTGGTTTAATTTAAGAACTGTAGTTGCAAATGCAGTTCTACCTTGGTCTTTTGGCTTTCTCGAGAGAGAGGTTTTAAAACAAAGCTTATTGATTGATGGTCGGTGGGTATTGGGTTGACATGGGTTCAACTCGAGAGAGTGAATCCTAAATGCAATCCTGCACATTCAGCTCGAGAGGGTTAATGTAGTAAGGTGTGGGCTGGTCTTATTTTGCTTGCTTGTTGATGTTCGAGAGAAATCAACTTGATTCGGGGTAAATTGTTCGAGAGAAAATTTATCCCCTCTATGGCTTAGCTTACTTACTAATATACATGTATTTCCTAACAGTTGCAATTACCCATTTGTCTATATTAGCCTATAATAGAATCACATCGCAAGAACCCGTCTCATTTTATTATTTCGTATTGTTTGCCATTGTTTGTAGCTGATAATTAAAACCAAAACCCCCTTTATTTTACATTCGTGTCACCCCTTGATTTGAATTATGTTTTTATTTGATAATGTCTATTCCTATGGCTGATTTGAACATATTCACACTTTACTACTGAATCTCAAACACGTACTGCTCCCTGTGGGATTCGACCCCAACTCATTTAGTTGGGTTATATACTGATTAACGACCGTTGACGCTTAGAATTGGAAGAAGTGTCTTTGAAACGTTATTAATCATTGCCCCATACGATCTGCCTGATACAAAACATGCTCAACCTCTATATTGGTCTCTGGTGACAATGCCCGCTCTGGTCCCTAGCTAGTGCTGCAGCTCGTGATTTACCTTGACCTCGACTTCTACCCCAAGCTAAGGCTCCATCTGGAGGTGTAGAAGGCTCACCCACCTATGGATGATCTTGTTGTAGACATCTGCAAAAGAATGAAACAAATGAAGTTTTGATATTTCAATAATCATCAACGCATGATAACAAATAAGAAATAGGGAAGTATTCCTAAAAATATCATATAGCATCTTGAAGATAAGATATGGAAGTCATCGTAATGATCAGCGAGACTCTACTATACACTTTCTCCTATACTAGTCAGATTGATGAACATAAAGCTCTGATACCACACTGTCATGACCCAAAATCGAGGCATGATACCACAATGCCCAATTTAGCAAGGCAAACCCAAAAGACGATTGCAGAAAATAAGACATTTAAATTATAATAACTAAGAATAAATAGAAACAGGAATAAAATATAGAAACATGCCATAGTATAGATCTTGTACGATCCAAAACATACAAAAGAGACCCAAAAATGACTAAGAAGACAAACTAACAGAAGACCTAATCCCTAGATAAAATGCAACTTAGTAAAAAAAAGAGGCAGAATAGCAAGTCTCTGAACTCCAGGAGCTCACCACGATCGAAGTCAACGATAGCTAAGAAAGATCCTATGCTTACTGAGAGTGGCTCGTACTGGAGGTGCATCATAAAAGTATGTAGAAATGTAGTTTGAGTACCAAAAATGTGGTACTATGTAGGCATCATAGTCTGACCAAGCATAAAAATATTATATTTTTAAATAAGTAGCACAATAGCACTAACAAGGGTCATATATAAAGCTAAAAGTAATTAGATACTACCGACTAACAAGGCAACAACAGTTCTACAACACAATTAATAAAACAAACAATCAAGCACACTATGGGATATGATGCATAAGTGGAAATTGCATGTATAAAGTAAGAAGTTCTGGAATTGTCTCTCCAGCTGTCCTGTGGACCCCAGACAACTACCGAACCCGCCTCAGCTCAACTATAGATGTAATAAAAGTAAAACTAGGAATCCCGTCTATAGGGTACCGTAGCTTATAAACATATATCTCATAATAAGTGAGTGGTACATTTTCTCTTAAAACCATGTTTCTATCAGTAAAATTAGTTGAAATCAGTAGTCCAACTCCCTCGGAGCAAAAATCACTACTAAACGTAATACAACAGCAAGTATCTTAAAAACCTCTATTTCTTCCAAAATGAGATGCAATTATGCCATCAATATGCCAAGAACATGATTTCACACCAACACACCCAATTCATTATTAAGGAAACCATATATCACACCAACTAGGTAAACACTCATTATAGCATAGTCGTACTAACCTGGAACTCCAGCCACTCCAAGTCCACGGCCTCAGGCCCAACAATACAATCAATTAAATGATAAACTCAAAGCATAACTCCAAGTTACTAAACACCAAACCAACCAACATGCATACCATCTAAGTTAGATGCCCCCTAAGAGCATCTAAGGATATAAATAACAACCAAGTCAAGAACTGACCTAAGAAAAGGTGTATCGACTAAAATGCTAAGCTACATAACCCAAAATGGCCAATAATATTACACAAAGAATCAAGTACACCTATGAATTAATTCTTAAACCAACGAAACTATCAAACTACTCAAATACATACATGATCATGCTAAACCAAATAAAAAAAAGAAACCATAACCTACGGCAAGGCCAAAACCGAACACGAAACCCTACTCGGGTACTTTCCCCTTCTGAAGAGCCTCAAAATGATGCCAAACTATCAAAAGGAGAGAGAACAATTCCAAAAGAGACTAATGATACCAATATCATAACTACAAAATTCAGACCAATATTGGGTAAAGAATTCAACCTCAAATGCCATTACAGAATTGTGAAACTAATTCCATCATTATTCTCCCCTCGAGATGAGGTTTACATGACACGAAGTTGCAGGAAGAAGGGATCAAATTCTGCCACTAAATGATCCAAGTATTATTCTTGAGAAGATTGAATTAAGAGATTTAAGGTCTTAAATGGAAAGGAATGAAGGAAATAAATCTAGAATCAAGCTAAGAAAGTGAGAATGAATAAATTTACCTTTGAATCACCGGAAATGGTCAAGATTTGAGAAAAATCATCAAGGTCCAATTTCCCTCAACAATGGGTTATTTTTAGAAAAGAACGAGGATGAAAGGGAATTAAATCCTTAGCGACAACCACAAAAGTGGTAAAGTAGCCATTAACTTTCCTCTTAAGCGGCTGATATCTAAGAGGTGTTTGCCGAAAAAATGGCTTTTGGGCTGCAAAAGTAGCTAACCATCCACTAATGCATCCCCCGCTCCCTTAGGCCCCTTCACTAAAGTGACACTAAGGCCACTTAAGCGGCTATTGGTAAAGTGGTCAAGAACCGCTAAAGCCATGGCACTAGTGATTGATGCAGTAGCAGTTGGAGCACACTGCTCCAAACTTTGAATGGACCCTTGGAATTCATTCAAGGTCCAAACAATACAAATCAAAAGTGCTACACACTTCTAAATGAAATTTTAGACTAAACGAAATTGATGAAACAACCAATGGAGGTCATCTTGTTAGAATGTTGACTCAACTCAACACTTTGGAGGCAAAAAACAACAAAAATGACAAACACCATAAAATCTTCCCGATCACCTTGGGATCCAAACAAAAGGTTGTAATTGACCAAACTCGGCATTTCAGAGCTAGCTACGATGACAAAATTCTTATCCAAGTGAGTGTATCAAGAATGTTTACGAAAGTCAAACTTTAGCCAAAGCATCAAAATTAAAATGCCTAATGGCACAAACTAAAAATGAAAGCTTCAAAACCCAAACCAACCATCCGACAAAGTAAAAAGGATCTTCCAAAGCTGATGGAACTAAAAAAACCCTCATCTAACATTAGAATGCCTAGTTATTGACTAAAGTTAACTTTTTCACTTTATAAGCCTCCAAAAGGATAAAACTCGCACCAAACTCTCAAAACCACCTCGATAAGTGTGGCACCACTGACTGCACCACACATTAGCTATAAGAAATCTATGAGAAGGGGTACAATAGTTTAAGTATGCAAAAATACATAAATGACCTCGAGGGTCATATACATTAATATGAATTGTTTGTTGCCTCATTAAAACCATACCAGAAAAACCCAGTGGGATAAACTCTTGGTCAAGGAAAAAGTAAAACGTGTATTCTACTCCCCCTGATGAAGACCATGATTAGGATGATTAAGTCTTTGCATTCCAAATTTGTGTACAATCTTCTCAAGAGTTGAGGTTGAAAAATGGTTGGTGAATAAATTTGTTGGATTATCACTTAAATGGATTTGTTGTACATCAATATCACCATTCTTCTTGAGATCATGTGTGAAGAATAATTTTGGTGAAAAGTGCTTCATTTTACCTCCTTTTATGAAGCCTCATTTTAATTGAGCTATGCATGCAACATTGTCTTCAAAGAGGGTTGTGGATACCTTGATATCACACTTCAACCCACATCTTTATTTGATGAAAGGTATCATTGATCTCAACCATACACATTCTCAACTTGATTCATGAATACCTTTTATCTCAACAAGTTTTTCCCCCTTTGGCAAAAATATAGTAACTCTTTTAAAGCCTTCAATCTATTTTGAATTACCATAAATTGTAGTAACATTTGCTTTTCTTATAAGCAAGTAAGAAAAGCATTTCTGATATTTGAATATGACATGTGTTGTTTCACAATCAACTGCACAAATATATTCATGATTGGTCACTAGTCCAAATAAAATTTGAGGGATATCTATATATTCTTCAAGATGAAAGATATAGATAAAGTAAACATTATTATATTACTATAACTAAATAAATCATTACACAAACTTTTTTATTTAAAAGATTAGGGAAACATGTTCATACTAGTTAACACAAACAAAGAGAAAGAAAAATATTTAAACTATCACAGATCAATCACCTATCTGGTGATCTATTTTTCCTTCTAAATGTGCAAAGAAATTCGCTACATCTAGATGATGGATTTAACATTTTCTTCAAAGATAAAGTTTTCTTCTGCATTAGTTTCTTCTCTTTCAAGGATACTTGGTAGAGCTCAACCAAGTGCCTTGGGGTACGATAGATATATAACAAATAACATTTTCCTCCACATCAGCAATATTTATTTTCCAATTTTTTTTTTGCACTGCTGTATTATTTTCATCCTTCTTTTTAGATTGCTGATGGTGAAGGTTATTATTTTGTGCAAGATGGTTACCATAATTAAAATTTCTTCCTCGATCAGGGCCATGACTACGACTGGGCCACGACCTTTTCCACGCTTAGATTTGTGAAAATATGTCGCATTCACTTCAGGGAATGATATAGAACTAGTAGGTCGACTTTCATGGTTTTTCATCAATAGATCGTTATAGTGTTCAACAACATGATTCAAAATTAGTTCAAAACATTTTTGAAATCCATTTCTTGTTATTGTTGTTGCATGAGCATACTAGAGGCAGGAAAAGTGAAGAATATTTTCTCCATCATATCATGGTGAGTGATAGTTTTTCCGCATAATTTTAACTCTGAAATAATTTTAAATATGGAAAATATATATTCACTAATAGATTTAAAATCTTGAAGTCTCAAATGAATCTAGTCCTAACGTGCTTATGGAAGAACGACAAACTTCAAGTGGTCATTGTAATTATTTAAAATTTATTAAATATAAATTTATAAGATGATTCAAATTATATTAGATTCATGAATATATTTGTCTAATTAAATAATATGGATTAATATAATTGGGTTAATTATATAAGTCCAATAAATGTGGGTTTAATTAAAATCTAAATTAATTGATCTGGGCTATAATAGATAGGCACAGTTTCCTAAGACCAATGTTATCTCATCCTAGAAGCCCAACTTGGTGTCACATATCAAATGATGTGGTATGCCAAGTCAAACAAATAAGCTAATAAGATAATTTCATGTGTCAAAATGACAAGTTGACTTCACTAAAGCCCATATTCCATTTCACTTAAATCTAGTTGGCTGAAGGGAAGTCTGTTCCTATCACAACTTCTCTATTCCACAACTAAAAATAGGGGTCAAATTCTAACAAGAAACTAGAGAAATCTTGTGGATCAAATGTCACAGATTTCTCCATAAGCTACAAGTTCAAGAATTCAAGCATTTAAGTTCAAAAACAAGCCCAAAAGCATTTAAACCCTAGTATAAGTCGATTTCTATATTCAAGATCAAGCTAAAGACCCATTGAATCTTTCTTTGAAAAGTTGAATTAGAGGAATCATAGATATTTTAGCACTCATACTTCGAATTCAATAAATATGATTGTTGCGATACTTTTACATTCTTAATTATTGTTTTCTTAATGCAAATTTTACTTTCTACACATTCTAGCATGTCTAGTGGGATTATTTCAATCTCTAATCTCAACTTTTCAAGCATCAAAGACTATTGAGTTGACTTCCAAGAAGGTGAACTCTCAACCGACTACCTCTAAGGTTGCTAACTTTAAGTTCTCGATTGAAGTTTAAGGAATTCTTAGTGTTATGTTCTGAGTTTTCGGAGTTATTACGAGGAGTAAGGACACTATGTTGGGACAGCAAACACTTCAAGTATCTTCCACATCAACCCCTATTTTGGGTTTTCAAATATAATGTATTAAGGTCCTCCACAAATGCTTTAGAAGGAGAACGCAGTGTTGCTGAAAATATCAAGAAGACCTTGCTGTACTTGAGCAATTTGGTTTCAAGAATTTTACCATAACGGAGAACTGTGATTCAATTAATGAATCCTCTCCATATGCATCATGTAATGTGATTCCATTGAAGATCAACTTGTGTGACAATACATGTTACTCTCCTACATCCAAATGATTATGCAAGCAATAGTAAATGACACTTTGTTTGAGACAATGTTAAAGACTTGGCATTGGATGAAGGATTGACATAGCATGTATACCACAAAGAGGCTCGAATTGATAAGTTGATGAATAGGATGGAAGGTTTTTTAGGTGGAGAATCAAGTCATGTGCATGTAAAGGATATTTAAGTGCAAGAGAACTAAAATTCTATGAAGCAAGCACCAATGTCAAGAAGATGTTAGTTTCTTATGAAGGAATGATCCCACTCAATCGTTTGAATGAGTTAATCAAAGGGACCATCAAATATAAGTATGAATTCTCCACCAAGTCTTCTCATATGTATGTCAAGTCATACAATGGAAGAATTGATAACTTCAAAATACATGTCGGTTATCAACCGCTCAAATTTCAACAGTTTGAGGGTAAAGGAAATCCAAAGTGATATATTATACAATGTGTGGAGGCATGTAATAATGTTGTAACCTCTAGAGACCTTCATGTCAAGCAGTTCGTCTGCTCTCTAAAAGGAAATTCATTTGATTGGTACACAGATCTCGAGCTCGATTATATCAATAGTTGGGAGAAACTAGAGCACAAGTCTCTCAATCGCTTCTATAGCACATGGCGTACGGTGAGCGTGGTAGAACTCACAAATACTCACCCAGGAAAGGATGAACCGGTTATAGATTTCATAAATTGATGGAGAAGCGCAATCCTAAATTATAAAGATAGGCTTAGTGAATCTTCTACAATATGAATGTGTATCCAAGGAATGCATTAGGAGATTCTTTACATCTTACAAGGAATAAAGCCAAAATCATTTAAAGGTATAGCTAATCGCGCTCATGGTATGGAGCTGAGAATGTCCTCTTCTAGAAAAGATATGATATTTGTCCATGATCCTCGCAAAGGAAGGGACAAGTAGGAACCCGAGAGATGGAGCAAATTTGTGCCCAGTAATGACAACAAAGAATCCATAAATGGCAATGTGTCTCCTGTGAAGTTTACTATGAAGGAAATAAAGAAATAAAGTAAAATTGACTTTCCAAGCATGTTCGAACCAAAAGTCGACCCTGAGGGAAATGTAAGAGAAGGAATACCCCTTCCATGATTCTTACATTTCTAAGATTTTTAATGTGTTGCTTGAGTTAAAGCTCATTGATTTTCCAGAGATGAAAGAGACTTGATAAAGCTAGAAAAATTGATGACCCAAATCATTGCAAGTATCATAAACTTTTGAGTCACCCACTTGAAAAAAAATTGTCTTGAAGGATAAATTTATGTGATTGGCTAACAAAAAGAAGATTGTCCTTGATGATGGGAAGCCTAATTCTGAAAAATCTCTATCACATTTGGCTCGCTCAATCTAATCCAAATATGTATATCTTGGAAAGTATGAAGAATATCTTTTGGAGCAAGACAAATCCCAAGTTGATATATATAGTAATGAAGGATAAATTCATTTGATTCAACAAAGATGCAAAAATACAACTTTACGAGAAGAATCATTCGAGTAACCAATCAGAAGGAAGATGGTGAGGAGACTGGAAAATAAGAAATTAATCAACCGTCCAAAGAGAACAAAGGTAGAAGTGCATTACTACCGAAAACCCCAACGTAGTGTGACTCAAAGAGAATTCTTACCAAGTTGTTTCTACACAAAGTCTACTTAAGGAAATGTTGAGGCGTCTTGTTTAAATGCTGACAAAGGAGAAATGCTGAGTGAAATAACACCAAAATTGTCTCCTAATGACAAAGAAGAAACAATGAGAGAAATCTCATCAATGGTGTCTCATTCACCTTCTGAAAAGCCTATTGAACTTTCTTTCCAATAAGTACATTCATCTTTTACAAAAATCATATCATCCTTTATGTATGGTAGGTCACGTGCTAGAGAAGAAGATAAATAGAATTTTGATAAATGAAGGATCTGGAGTAAACATTCTGTGTAACACCACGTAGCTTTGAGTGGGAAGTTTAGCATGAGTTTGGAGTTCCAAGTGCCACAAACGAGGCCACCCACGCCACGTGGATGGAACCACGTCCAGTAGGTGGGCAGCGTGGGTGAGCTTCCCCTTAATCTGCCTACGCCAGTGTCCATGGGCAGGACCCATGCCTCGTGGATGGATCCATGCCTCGTGGACGGGGTCGTAGGTCCCAAGTCTGCCTTGCCAACCCCCAGGACCAAACCACGCCCAACCAACATGGGTCGTGGGTCCAACCACGCCCCATTTTCAGGGTCTCATGGGTGAGGCAGTGAGGTGGTTTTAAACGGTTAAGTTGGGGGACTAAAAGGTCTTTTCGGAATTAATTAGGGATTAAGTGGTGTCATTTTACCCTAGTATAGATTACCTATATAAGGACTTTAGACCCCTAAACTAAGTCATTTAAGTTATTCTCTCAACTCACCAAAAATAAATCAAATTCTCTCTCAAATATTCTCTCTTTAGAAAGTGAAGAAGAAGAAGAGGATCAAGTTAGGTCAAGTCAAGTCTCCATTGTTTCAAGCTTTGTTTGCTTTGTAATCAAGGTATGTTGGCTTATTCATTCATGGATTCCTTTCATCCATGAAGCCCCCATGTTTTCCCCCAATTTAGAAGAAGATTTCCCCAAGTTAATCTAGAGTTTCTTCTAATGCTATGGGTTATGATCCAATAGAGTGGATTATGATTGTTTATGATCTTTTATGATTATTTATGATGGAATTGAATATTTTTAGTATGATTATTCATGTATTCTTTATTAACCTAAGATTCTAAGGTGAAATTGATATAGTTTGGTTTTATGCCATGAAAAGGGGAAATTGAGGGCTTAGATGTGATCATCTATGATTGATGAATTCCTTTATGAATTGCTTGAGATTAGAGCACCTAGACATGAATTGCTTAAAGGTAAAGCTTGTAGACATGAATTGATTAGATTAGGGCTTATATGATGAATCATGATTAGTAGTGTTGAGATTGAACCTATATGATGATATGTGATTAGAATGGATTAAGAATGAAGCATGTGGTAAGAATGTCTTGAGAATTAGGCATACATGATGATCATGAGAATTATTTCTTGAGAGTAAGGATTGTAGTATGAATGTGATCTCTAAGGATTTGAGAATAAAAGCTAATATGTTGAACTAGGAATGTTAAGGCTTTGAGAGTGAAGCTAATATGCATGTTGATTTGTATGTGGTATTATTGTGGAAGGAACTTATCTACATGAAATATATTATGAGTATATGAGGTTATACATGTCTCCTAGAACCTATGTAAATGCTTTAATAACACTTTGAGAGTAAAGTGTCTATGATCATGAATTGAATATAAGATGGAAGCTTTTACGTAAGTTAGGTCCGGCTTCAAAATTAAGACCTTCTACACTAGTTGAGTTCGGGTTCCCAAATATATATCTCATAAAATGGAGACCTTCTACACTAGTTGATTCTGGGTTTCTAGTAACATTCTACATATCTATAGAACTATCTTAATTAATATAAATTTTGTGTTGCTTGAAAGGTTATTCTCATGAGCACATGATGAACATGATGTGAAAGATTTTCTCACATAGAATGATTCTAGGTTTGAAGGCTTGCTCACCTAAAATGAATCAAAGCATGTTAGAATTATAGTAGCTTGAAGTAGTGATAAGATATCCCTTCATGAATATCTTGACTTGGTAAGACAAGACCAAGCTAGGTAGTTTGAGTTAGGAGTCCTCATAGATAGCCTTGGATTGACCAATAGTACCCTTCCAATGGTTAGCTTGAACATAGCACAATAGCTTTGCATGGTAGCATGACTTGGTGAGGCCACACCATATTATTGGTAGCTTGTATTGAGCAATAGTACATTTCCTTGTGTAGCTTGGACATGCATGATAGTATGCCTTCCATGATAGCTTGGTCTAGCATAGTAATGTGCTTTTCCTTGATAGCCTTGAATCAGTAAATAATAACTATTCATGAGTGACGTTATCCTATGGATTTGTAGAGAGTTACTCTTCCATGACTAATATGAATATGAGGAACAAGTACCTAATCTAAGTAGCATGTATATGATGAAACAAGTTTGCTTCAAGAAAATATTGTAAGTATGTTCGAAAATGAGATTTGCTTATATGATGTATACTTAGCTTGGATTATTGCTATAGTTGTCTTCCTTGATATGTTTGACTAAAGATGAATGTTCCCTTGTCGATGAGAAATAAGCAAAGGATGATATCAAAAGATGATGAGTATGAATGAGGGCTAAAGTAGTTTACTTAGTATGGTTGAGATTATGGGGTCTTATCTATGCATTGCACAAGCATGCCTTGCGGTTACTTATGAAGTGTTTGTATAATGATATTTTGATCTAGATGCATTGATTATGCCTATGAATATGTTGTTATCTCTTATGCTTATAGCTTATGATATATGATATATCTGTTACGATTATGTATATGTCTTATGTTGACTAACACTTATGTTATGAATATGTTGATGATTTGTGCTAGCCATCATATTTAGTACTTTATTGTACTAATGCATACTCTTGCCTACATTCTTATCAAATGTAGGGTCCGGCAGTCTTGACTTCCATTCCCGTGGTTAGGATCTTAGTAGAGCAAGAAAGTGAAGATTTGGTGAGTCCTCATAGCATCGAGGATTTGACCACTATGTTATTTTATGTCTTTCTTTATGTTAGACTCTTGTATGGGTTGTGTCCCTAAGACTTTCATGTATTAGATGGTTTGAGACAATGTTAAAGACTTCCGTTTCATTTTATGAGACTTTGATTATATTGGAAAATGTTTTAAATTTCCGCACTTTTCTATTATCTTATGTTATGATATGCTAAGGGGATTGTATGAGACCTCTTGGAGTCTTGTACGCCTCGTTACATCTAGGGAATACCCCTGGGTCATGACATTCTGCCTATCCACACATTGAAGTAACTTGGCATCTCTACTGAAGAGCTTAGTGAAACGAATTTGTTAATATAAGGATTTAATCAAGGGGGATAGAGTTTCATAGTCTCTATCAAGTTAGAAATCAACATGAAAGATTTACAATCAAGCTCATGGATACATGTGATCAATGCAAAGACTTCATACAACATATTTCTGTGTAGGTTGATTAACATTTCAAACACACCTCATCCAATTCTACGTGCAAACGATCGTTAAGCAGTATGAAACCCAATGAAGAATTGGGGTCGAACCCACAGGGAGTGGTACGTGTTCAAATTCAGTTATGAAGTACAAACGTGGTCCAATTAATTATAGGAATAGAAATTGTCAAAAATAACAAGTAAACAAGTCAAAAGGGATGACACAAATGTTAGATAGGAGGGGGCGTTTGTTTGCAATTATCAGCTACAATGCAATCAAATAACAATGAAATAACAATAAAGAGAGGAATTCTCGGGGTGTGACTGTTTATAGGAAACTTTCACTTTATGGGTAATTGAAACTACTAATAAATAGTTGAATATAAGTGGGTACGCTGGATTGTGATTGAAATAGTTTTCTCTCGAACAACTATCACGTTTCAAGTAATTTCTCTCGAACATCAACAAGCTTAACAAATAAGAACAGCCCACAACCTTAATACATCATCTCTATCGAGCAAAATGGGTAGGATTAGGTTTAGGATTCACGCTCTCCAGCCGAACCCATAACAACCCAATACCTACAAACCATTAATCAAAAAGCTTTGGTTAAAAAACCTCTCTCTCAAGCAAGCCAAGATCTCAAAATTAGAATTGCATTTGCAACTACAATTCATAGATTAAAACACAACTAATGATTAAACCCACTTCAATATAGCATTTAAATTAGTAATTAACAATACCCACAAGCTAATTCAACCTATAATCACATAATCACACCCCAAGAATTGAGGTTTTAGCAACACATCATAAAAATAGGAAACGGTTACCAAATACATTCGCCATGATCTGGGTAAATGTTCCCAAGTCTTTACAATGGTCCAAATTGAAGAAATTTAGAAACCCACTTGCAAATCCTCAAAATTAAGCTTCAAAATCCTCAAACTCTACAATAAGAACTACAAAACTAAGAGAAAACTTTCACTCTAGAACGGGAACTTCAATATCTGGGTCTGAACTCCAAGATAGCACTCTTCAAAAATTACTTTTAAAAATCAATTTATAGTTTTCAGCTTTTTGGCTGAAAAGTCCACTCGGTGGAATAAGTTGCGCTTCACATGGTGGTTTGGCGATCCGTCGTTTGCAAACTTTCATCGCCATTTTGCATTGGTCCATAGCATCTCTAGTTCTGTAACTTTGGGCTATCCTTTGTGTTGTCATGGAATCGATCGGCGATTCGCCAAATGCCCATTCCTGTCGCAGACTTGGTTTCTTCCCCAGGGTTGGCACACTAGAACATTAAGCGTGTTGAAGAGCCACTCAGCGGCTCGCCGAGTGGTCTTGACGATCACCAGGATCTCCTTTTCTCCACTTCTTCAGCTGATTTTGCTCCTTTTTTCCTAGTAGCATCCTTAATTTGCTCCTTAGCTCATATACCTGAAAATCAATGGTTTAACATCAGTTTATAGTATGAATCATACATTTGAGAACAAGAAAACCATTGAAACAACGCCCTAAATTAGCCCAAATATTGGACTCATCAACACCCTCAACTTAAACTTTTGCTTGACCTCAAGTAAAACTCAAGATCAGCAGTTCAATAAGGATGTCTCAAATAGTGTTGTATACGACTCAACATGAATGCACACAAAAGGTTCAAACTACACATACAATTCTCAATTGTGCACTCAAATATTCAAATTGTGACTCACCATTAGCAAGGATACTCAAGATCACAATACTTGCTTCAAATGCAAGTTCAAGCTCAACAACGGTACTCAAATGCCCTCACAACAAAGATGATTCCACATTCACACAAAATTCTTCAACAAATTAAAATTCCAGAATCACATACAACTCTCACACTCAACAAAAAATGAACACATGCATGACTTCACCCATAGGCTTGCCCTTATTTTCCAATCAACATTCTTTTCAGCTCACTAAAGATCACAAAGGTCCTTTTAAGGCTTGTAACGGGCTGAGTGTAAAGATATGGTCATTTAGGCTTAGTGGTTTCTACCTTCATGAAGTATGGCCAGAAAATCACTTTTTATCCTTCTCCTTCATATTCAGACATAGTCAAACTCCACCCCATTATTCAGCTAGACATGAATCACCGAATACCCCATTTTTCATATGTTCACCACTTTATTTCACAATTTTTTATTCCTTTTCGGTCTTTTTCTTTTTTTTGTTCTTTTTTTTTTTTATATGGAGGGGTTCCATCTTTTTCAGGAACAGTCCAACATAGGGGAAATTTTTTACACTTCTTGACTTTCCTTCTTTTTCACCACACCCCCAACTTAGGCTTTTGGCCTAAGTTGGCTATTCAAACATACCAATACTTCATGAAGGTTATAGGTGATAGGATAAAAAAAGTCAAAGTTGCTCAAGTTTCTTCCAAGAAAAGGATAGGCTCAAAAGGTGCCAAGCAAGATTCACACATCTCACAAGGTTAGCAACCAAGAGGTATATTGTCAAATTTGTCTCACTCTTCAAAAAATTTGCCTAAGTTCATTTTAATTGTTCACTTCACTCAATCAATCGGAACAACGGGGCAAGTTCTAGGTGTCATCACATGCAATGTGCAAGACGAGCTCACCACACAAGGCATTGGTACCAACATCAAACAAGACTCCACACTTTCTAGCTAGCGTGCAATGTTCATTACAAGAGACTCATTCGACAACCGGGTAGTCACAACGAGATGCTAAAAGTTTACATATTGCCTATGTAACTTAGTTTGCCTAATCGTAGCCTCACATTAATTTCCTTCAATTAAGAGCACTATTCGACTCATCGGTATTGATCACAACCGACACTCAAATTCGCACAAGAACAGCCTCAATCACACACAAAAAGGTGGCAAAATTTTAAAAATAGGTTCAAAACCATTTTCATTTAAAATAATGGGCCACAAGCTAAAACATCTGCAATATTAAAACCAAGATATATGTAAATAAGCCAAATAAGCCCAATATTCAGAAAACATACCATCAAAACAAAATCAATATCACAAGAGGTATGTATAGAAATACCTTACCCCACCCAACAAAATATGCAATTGTCTCAAATGCAACTAAAACTAAAATAGTGTATAAAAAGTAACAAAGTTGGAGGGGAAAATTCATGCTGCCAGGCTAAGCTTGGGGTGAAGACTGCATCTCAGCCACTCCATCTGTCTGGGCATCAGTACCCGGGGTCACATCAACCTTCGCTCCACTGGAGCCTGCCATGGATACGTCCTTCAAAAATGTTTGTCTAGTTGTCTCGAACATGGAAACCTCTAGGTTCACCGGGTCCTCATAAATAGCCTCCTCACGCTCACCAATCTTCTCCCCATCTATCTCGGTGTCCGACTCAGCAACGGCAACAGAAACATCAGCCCTATTCTTATCTCCGGTAGTAGCTGGAGGCACCTCAGAATAAGATGGCACATCTACACTCGGGTCATCTGGGATCTCCACCATCCCAAATAGAAAAGTAAAGTTTGTGGACTTCAGATGGTCCATATCCTTCCTCACCTTAGAAATATCGGCTTCCAAAGCTGTCACCGCATCGGTAGCACCCTGCCCTATCTCACAAACCTCTACTCTCGTTGTGAGGGCCTCATCAGAATCCTTGAGAGGTGTCAATGCAGTTGTAATAGTTTTCTCAATCATCCTGGGAATCTCAGCCTCTAGCGGGAAGCACGCACATCAGTAGAGTTGGCTAGGTGCCCAATCTTGAGAAGCATGGCATGAGTGATCGGAGGCTGGGAGGCAGAAGTACCAGCATACAATTTTCAAAAATTCAAGACAGGTCGGGATGGTCAGCGCCACTCGGTAAAGCGCCAATAGCAAACGGTGAGCTAGAAGTGGCTCACCAAAAGTTACAGTGTATTTTAGGGGTTAGGGGTGCAAAAGGGCGATCAAGAAGGCCTTTCGGTGAGTCGTCGAGTGAACTCAGCGAGCTCTTGCCAAAAGTTACTAAACAAACTCAACCAATTTCAGAAATTAAGGGCGATCTCTGAGAGACTTTGGCGAACCGTCGAACCACTCGGTGAGCTCGACTTATCTCGCCAAACGGTCCAACATGCCAGTTTTAAAAATCTTCAAAATCAAGCCTGCAAATCCCAAAAATAAAAAATTAAACGCATATACCATCAAATTAAGGTTAGACCCATACTACCCATGCCCTCGGAGTACTCAGACTTCCCGTGATTTTGGTAAAATTAGCCATTTGATGACTTTTGCTCTTAAGAATGACGTCAAATACTCCATCATTGGAAAAATTACATCATTTAGCACAATTCGGGGTTACTTAGACTTCACCCCACTAGACTTAATACAAAAACACCGCAACCAAACAATTTAGACTCGATTTAAGACAAGCACAACACGAGAATTGATCAATTTAAGGCAATTAGGCATTAATTTAAACAAATTACGGGCAATCCAACAATAAAACACAATTAAAACATTCTACCCAAAAACAATCAACATCAGCCTACCTGTTGCATTCGACTTCGACCACACAAATAAAGTACGGGGTTCGGAAACACAAACTTAATGCTAAAAATACTAGTTGTAATGCTAGGCGGAAGAGTTCCACAATCCAAGCAAAGAATTCAACAAATGAGAGAGTAAAACAACAATATAGGCAAGATCTAAAGTGGGGAGTGAGAGTACGGGGGTTAAAAAGGGAAGAAGATGAAGGATTTTAAAAGTCATAAACCGTTTGGCCTTTAAAACCTTTCAGCTCGCGCTCCCTTTGGTGGAGTAAGTTGTGCTCGCCAAACCACTCAGCGGTGCACTGAGTGGTATTTTACCTCACCAAGTTTTACAGGACTCCCAGCAATTTAGGGGTTCAAACGCCGGACAAAGTCGGGCTCGCCGACCTTTTCGACTTGTAGCCGAGTGAGCATGTAGCTCGCCGAGTATTATAGAGTTCCCCTTCAAGATTGGTGGTTCCAATAGCGGTCCAAGTCGGGGCTCAACGACCTGTTCGGCGTGTCGCCGACTTGACTTTGGCTCGCCAAACTACCCATTTTCCAACACTTTTCACTTTTCAACCTGCACAATCAACACCCGTTATTCAAAATCAAAAACTAAAGCATCAAATGGGAGGTGACCATCTGATTAAGTGTAGAGATATCTTCCTTCATCTCTTTCAACACTTTGTCCGACCCTTCAACTTTGTTGAGAATACGTTAAAGCATGTCTTTCGTATGAACATTTTCAGACTCCTTGGGCTTTTGACGCTCACGAGGTTGGATGTACATGTCCTTGTCACCCTATCTTTCCTACCAAGTGGCGTTACGATAACGCTAATCTCTGGCATTTTTTCTCCATCCCTCATCTCTATTCCAACCTGGGTTTCCACCCAGCCTTGGATAGTTTGCTCGATATCCACCTCATTGGTTAGCTAGGCAATTCACTTCCTCATTGTAAAGCGCCTCAAATTGAGCTTCTTTGGGGGGTTGCCCCACCAACACCCTCAGTATTAACACTCTTCATACAACTGTCCATCACATTTTTCGCCGAAATGTCCAGTTAGGTCATCATTTTGGCCATGTTTTGGTCCCTCTCTTGATCCTTCTACTCTTTTGTCATTTTAAAGGTGAGAGGGGACACTTGGTCCTCACCAGTATACCATGATTTGTTTATCTTAGTTATGCCATCAAGGAGTTGAGACGCTATTTCATAGGGTTTTTGCATTATACCTCCGGGAACAAGTTGATCAGCAACTCCTTTGTTCACCGAGTTAAGGCTCCTATAGAAGTACTGCTGCAATATATGATTTGGCAGCCCGTGGGTTAGTACCAACTTCTTAAACCTCAACCACGTCTCATGGATAGGTTCACCTTCCAAGCGTTTGAAACCTTGGATATTATCCATAAGTGTCATCATCTTTGAAGGGGGAAAGAATCTCACATTAAATGTAGCGGTAAGCTCATCCCAAGAGGTGATGGAATCACTCGGAAACTCAGCTAACCATTTGCTAGCTTCACCCATCAAGGAGAAAGGAAACAACCTGAGATGGACTGATTCTTGCGATACGTTCTTGAATGAGAACGGACCACAAACATCAACGAAGTTCCTAATATGCTCATGAGGGTCTTCGTGAGCCAATCCTCCATATAATCCCTTCATTTGGAGGAGTTGTAGTATTATGCTAGTGACATGGAAGATGACATTCCCTTCAATTGGAGGTAGACGTATTCCACCAACACCACCCAACTGGATTGGGTCATTCACATCACTAAGATTCTTAATATCATCTTGGTGGCCCACTTGGCTACACTTACTCTCGTTTACGCTCATCTCTTCCTATGTTCAACAAAAGCAACACTAAACAAAAACTAAAGTAAGTCGATTCAACTACAACCAAAAATATCACAATTCAACTTTAATAAAAGAATTTCAAACAACACCCCTCCCCGACAGCGGCGCCATTTTGATTAACGTTTCAAGTACCCCTCATCCAATTCTAGATGCAAATGATTGTTAAGCAGTATAAAACCCAATGTAGAGTTGGGGTCGAATGCACAGGGAGCGGTACATGTTCAAATTCAGTTATGAAGTACAAAGGTGGTCCAAATAGTTATAGGAATAAAAATTGTCAAAAATAACAAGTAAACAAGTCAAAGGGAATGACACGAACGTCAGATGGGGGGTTTTTTGGTTTGCAATTATCAATTACAATGCAAATACAAAACAATGAAATAACAATAAAGAGAGGAATTCTCGGGGTGTGAATGATTATTGGTAAATTTCACTATATGGGTAATTGAAACTACTAATAAATAGCTGAATATTAGTGGGTAGGCTCGACTATGATTGAAATAGTTTTCTCTCAAAAAAGTATCACGTTTCAAGTAATTTATCTCTAACATCAACAAGCTTAACAAATAAGAACACCCCACAACCTTAATACATCCTCTCTATCGAGCAAGATGGGTAGGATTAGGTTTATGATTCACTCTCTCGAGCTAAACCCATATTAACCAAGTACCTACAAATGATTATTCAAAAGCTTTGGTTCAAAAACCTCTCTCTCAAGCAAGCCAAGAACTCAAAATTAGAATTGCATTCGCAACTACAATTCATTGAGTAAAACATATATAATGATTAAACCCACTTCAATTTAGCATTTAAATTAGTAATTAACAATACCCATAAGTTAATTCAACCTATAATCACACCCCAAGAATTGGGGTTTTATCCACACATCATAAAAATAAGGAATCGGTTACCAAATACATTCATCATGATCTGGGTAAATGTTCCCAAGTCATTACAATGGTCCAAATTTAAGAAATTTAGAAAACCACTTGCAAATCCTCATAATTAAGCTTCAAAATCCTCAAAGTCTACAATAAAAACTATAAAACTAAGAGAAAACTTTAACTCTAGAATGGTAACTCCAATATCTGGGTTAGAACTCCTGGTTAGCACTCTTCAAAAATTCTTTTTAAAAATCAATTTATTGTTTTCAGCTTTTTGGCTCAAAAGTCCACTCGGCGGAATAACTTGTGTTTCACCGAGTGGTTCGGTGATCAGTTGTTTGCCCACTTTCAATGCCATTTTGCATTGGTCCTCAGCATTTAAAGTTTTGTAACTTTGGGCAATCCTTTGTGTTGTCGCGGAATCGATTAGTGATTCGCTGAATTCCCATTCCTATCGCCGACTTGGTTTTTTCCTCGAGGTTGGCACACTGGAATATTAAGCTAGCAGAAGAGCCACTCGGTGGTTCGCTGAGTGGTCTTGGTGATCACCAGGATCTCCTTTTCTCCACTTTTTTAGCTTGTTTTGCTCCTTTTTGCCTAGTAGGATCCTTGTCTTGCTCCTTAGCTCATATACATGAAAATCAATGCTTTAACATCAGTTTATAGCATGAATTAGGCATTTGAGGACAGTAAAACTATCAAAAGAACGCCCTTAATGAGCCCAAATCTTGGACTCATCATAGGTCTTGGGTACATGAGAATAAAATTGTTTCATCTTCTTAGTTGCCATGTTTAAATTATCTTGAAAGTAGAATTTAATGGAAAATAGTTGTGGATGATAATCATTTCACCGAAGTTGAGACACTTTGTCGATGAAAAATTATATTTGAAGAGTTACGTTATCAAGAAGGGAAATCTAATCATTTTAAATCAATCAAGTTTGATAAGATCACAAGCAAAAGAATCTATGTGGCTATCGAAAAGGTCAAAGTTGACACAAATGAAACTTGTTTTATTCTGAATGAAGGGAAGATCATGTCTTCAAAGAAAAAGTTGACTTTTATACTTCAATACATCCCAATGGTGAAGAAAGAGGAAGATCAATCATCTAACATTCAAGAAAATTCACTAAGAGGACTAAATTGTCCTATCAATTGGATTGATTCAATAAACTTGTCTTCTATCAGGATATTCAATCGCTCAAAATCAAGTGCAAGATGTGGCATACCCTACAAAATTCACAAGAGAAGGCTTTGATTACAATTATTACAAGTTATTTGTGAAGGCTGGATACAACCCTAATGAGCCGTCAAAGTTTGGGAAACTCCCATCGGAAGATACAACCAGTAAAGCACATGAAGGACTAGGCTATAGCCAACCGCCGCCAGTTTTCATCTATAAGAATGAAAGTGATAACTATATCATTTATATTACTATAGAAGATGAGGCCACTACTTCCAACAAAAGGCTTTCCATCTTTGATCAACTTGGAAAATTGACTACAAGAATTTTTATCTTTGAGAGGTTAGGTCCATTGAAGAAGAATAATAACAAGCATCGCAGAAGTTATCTAAGAGCTACAGCATTTGCTTCACCTATGATCCATAGATATTTCAAAAGTTTGATTCCTTCTGGAATGAGGCGATAAGTGGAACTTGTGGTTTCATGTAAAGAGGAACTAAAGGCAATGACTCACACTGTGGCTTACACCTAGGAGCGCGAGGAAGACAAAGAAAGTTTAGGCTCCTCATATCATGATATGATCGTGAATGAGCACGGTTCCTTGTCTGAAATGAATAGTGATAAAGAGTTGGAAGATATTGTGTGATAATATCATATATTTGACAATGACAACGATCCTCAAGAAGAGGAAGATGTTGGAGATGTTCCACCAGAACTTGAAGAAGGAGTGAACACAACAATATATCCCTTAAATGAAGTTAACATTGGCACTGATGAAGACCCAAGGCCAACTTACATGAGTGCCTTACTAGAAAATGATGAAAAAATCACTTATATGAATAAACTCAAAGAATATAGGGTTCTCTTCACTTGGAGTTATAAATAAATGCCTGGCTTGAATTCTAAAGTAGCAGTCCATCAGTTGGCAGTCAAGAATGGTGCTCGCCCTATTAATCAGGCCCAAAGACGTTTTAGGCCAGAATTGGTTCCAGTGATAGAAAATTAAGTTAACAAACTCATTGAGGAAGGCTTTATTCATGAAGTCAATTATATTACATGGATTTCAAGTATTGTTATTGTGAGGAAGAAGAATGGTCAAATTCGAGTTTGTGTGAACTTGAGGGATCTCAATAATGCATTTTCTAACGATGAGTTCCCTCTTCCCATTCCATAGCTGATAATTGATGCCACCAGTGGTTATGAGTCAATGTCGTTCATGGATGGTTCTTCTAGATATAAAACATATGCATGTCACCAAAATATGAAGAACGCACCGTATTTCGCACACCTAAAGGTATTTATTGATACAAGGTGATACCATTTGGTTTAAAGAATGATGGTGCCACATATAAAAGGTATGTGCAAAATATATTTGATGACATTCTCCATAAAAAGGTTGAATTCTATGTTGATGACTTGGTGGTAATGTCGAGAAAAAAGTTCAATCATTTGAAAGACTTAAGAATGGTGTTTTAGTTGCTTTGAAGATATCAATTGAGGCCGAATCCATTAAAATGTTCCTACGAAGTTACTTCTAGCAAGTTCCTTGGATTAATTGTGAGACATCAAGGTATTAAAATTTATCAAGCCAAAGTTAATGTGATTTCGAAGATGCCCGAGTCTCGAAATATTTGTGTGTTAAAAAGTCTCCAAAGAAAGTTAGCCTACTTGAGGAAGCTCATCTCAAATCTAGCAGGAAGATGTCAACCATTCGGTCATCTCACAAAGAAAGGTTCTCCTTTTAAGTGGGACCAAACATGTAGTAATGCCATTAAAAGTATCAAATCGTATCTAGTGAAACCCCAACTCTAGTAGACCTTATACCTAGAAGTCATTGATATTCTACATTTGGAACAGTAAAGATTTGTAGGATCCTTGTTAGCTCAAGAGAATAGCTAAAGCAAATAAACTCTCTTTATTAGTTGAGGAGAATGATGAAAACAAATGAGTTTCAACAATAAAAAAATTGTGCTTGGCGCTAGTCTTCTCAATTCAAAAGATGAAGCATTATTTTCAAGCTCAGGTTGTTTGCCTTATTTCTAAAGCAAATCACATAAAGTTTGTTACTTCGAAACTTATCCTTAGAGACTGACTAGAAAGGTGGTACCTCTAATTCCAACAATTTGAGATCGTGCACATCCCTCATAAAGGTGTGAAGAGACAAGCATTAGCATACTTCCTTGCGGACCACCCAATATTAGATTATTGTGAGTTAACTGATGAGCTTCTTGATGAAGATGTGATGGCTATTTAAATTCAACCTCCTTGGAAGATGTACTTTGATGGGGCTGCACATTGTGGGGGAGCTAGTGTTGGTGTGGTGTCTGTAACTTCACAAGAAGATATTCTGCCATTCTCATTTACTTTGAAGCAATATTTCTCCAATAATGTTGCTGAATGCCAAGTTTGATACTTCGAATTGAAATGGTAGTTGTTGTGAAACAATTACACTTACAAGTCTTTGGTGACTCACAATTGGTGATCAATCAATTCTTGGGAAGTTATGAGCTGAAGAAACTTGAATTGCACCCTTATCATGGTTATGCTCAAAAGTTGATAGGATGGCTTGGAGATGTAACCCTCCAACATGTGCCTAGAATGGAAAATAAGAAAGCGGGTGCATTGCTTACCCTAACTTCAATTCTAATTATTCCTGATCAGACACAAGCTACTATCTACAAAAAGAATGGGTAGTACCACCGGTAAATGAGGATGAATATAAAGAAAATGAGCTTGAGCCTCTCGTAGTTGTTTCTGACAATCGTAAAGGAAGATTGGAGATAATCCATTATCGACTATTTGTGTTATGGGATACTTCCAGAAAATCCAAGGATAAGGACAGACATTTGTCATCATACACTGCGCTTCCTTTACCACAAGGACACCTTTTATAGAACCACGGACAGTCAGGATGGTTTGTGGACCCATCCACTGTCCGTGGATTGGGTCTGTCGTCCATCACTTTGCAATCTGTCTTGGGTTTGGCCAAGGCAAGGTTGTTTTGTTAAATTACTATTTCGACCTATTAAGTGTTTGGACGGTTATTTTAAGTGTATTAAGATATTTTAAGAGTATTAAAACAATAAAATACTATTTTACATTTCATTATTCAAATCCCCCAAATTAAAACCCCTCCCTCTCCAAATATCTTCTCTCTAGAATACCATTGAAGACCAAGAGAAGAAGAAGACTTAGGGGTTGAAGAGGTTGGCTTATTGAGTGGATTTGCGTAAAATTCCTCTATTAAGGTATGGTTATCCTTCATCTAGGGTTATCTTTCACCCTAGAGTCAATTTAAAAGAAGTTTTCAAAGTTTTCAAGTTTATGAAAAACCTACGGTTTTACTCAATCTCATGGGTTCTTTCCTCAAACGATTTCAAATGGTTACTAATGTCATATTATGATTGTATTAGTGTTTAATTGATGATTTATGATGAAAATACTCTATGAATCCATGATTTCTCTCAATTTCTAAATTGTGCCGTTATGAAGTGGGTTTGTTGATTATGAAAGCTTATGATTGTAATATGTCTAAATTGTTTTGGGTTATTAAATTGTATCATTATATATGCCTTAATTATGGTAAATTGTTGGTGTGTTGATGATTTGAGATTTCATGGCCTTGAAGGCAAGTTTTGACTAAATTTCATGTCGAATTAGAATTGTGCTTGACCTATTAATCCACTTGAAAGATGGAGGTGTTTACTTACTAAGTATTTGAATGACAATCTAATGAAGTTAAGGTGATATTGTATAGAATGTAAATGTGTTGTGATTAAAAGCATATTCTCACTTAACACTCATGAATGTGGATGATGGAATGTGAAGGGTTCTATAATGTAATATTGTGTATCATGAATTGGTAGGCTAAGGAATAATTTTCTTATATTGATGAATGTAATCATGAATGAAGTATCTTGAATTGGTAGGCTTAGGCATCCTCCTCTTGAATAATGAATGTATCTTGACTTAATGTCTTAATGAAATGAATTGGTAGACATAATGTTGGTAGCCTTTCATAAATGAATGAATGCATAAACGATGAAGTATTCTAGGCTAAACCATAGATTGGTAGACCTAATGTTTGTGGCCTTTCATAAGGATTCTAGGAACTGATGTGATGTTAAACCTTGGATCGGTAGACCTAATGGTGGTGGCCCTTTCGTGTGTGAAATGATGAACGTAGAAACGATAGACCTAATGGTGGTGGCTCTTTCTAAGAGGATCAATGAGATATAGTTAAATGTACTTTGAATCGGTAGACCTAATAGTGGTGACTTTTCATGTGTATGTGCTTTGGGTCGGTAGGTCTAATGTTGGTGGCCCTCTCAAGTACAACAATGTAATGTGAATGAACTACTCTATGGGAATGGAGGCTAAGCACCGAGTGGATATGGCTAAGATGGTGACTCTCCCAATGTTACGTTATAGTCCAATCCCATAACTATGTGCCTACATAGGATGTTTACTAGTTCTACCCTAGGCAAGTATAACACCTTCCTTCGGTGTGGGGTTACATGACACCGGATTCCATTATTTAGCTCTCATGGTCTATGTCGGTTAATGTCTATTCCCATCATGTTAGATGTGCAGTTTCTTGATGAGTTCTATGAAGTGTGGGTGGTAGTATGGGATGCCATCCATGCATTGCACGAGTAGCCTTTGAGTGGATCATAGTGAGTTCTCTAAGTCTTAATGACTATTGTATGAAAGTCCTCTAAATGATGTTATTGAAGAATGTTGACTCTTATATGCTTAAATATAAATGATGCATGATATATTTGGATTATATCATGAGTTACTTCTTTGTCATGACTTATTGTATATTAATGTGCCTTGCTTATGGTGACTTCAAAGGAGTACTTAGTGTGAGTAGTAGTATGGGATGCTACTTGCACATTGCACAAGTATGACTTAAGAGTTGTATTAGGTGATGGTCCTTTTGATGATATGAGTTGTGAAATGTTAAGCTCTTATGAGTGAGTATTGTTGAAGATGGAAAGGTTGAATGGTAATTTCACTTTTGGTGACCTTAATGTGGTACCTTGGTGTGGATGGTGGTATGGGACTATATCCATACATTGCACAAGGTATAGCATGAAGGTTACTTGAGGTGAAGGGCTAATGTGAAGGTAATGGATTAAATGTTGATATTGTTTAAATGTGATGTTATGACTTGTATGATGATTATACTTGTATTTGATGTCTCTTATGCTATTGTTCATGATATTTTTAAAAAGTGGCATAATGCATGGTTTCCAACCAAAATGTCCCTTTTAAAGCATGTTTTGCATGGTCATCATACTTAGTACATTTTTGTGTGCTAACCCATTCTTCTATGTTTTTACTACAAGTATAGGTTCCGGCAAGTGATTGCTTCTAGCTAGATTGAAGGGCTTGGATTGAGATTTCCTCCAAGGCTAAAGTGGTACGTCCTCTTAGATCAAGGACAAGAGCCTTTTTGAAGTTTCTTTCCTTTTTCATGTAATAGACAATTCTAGTCTTTTCAATTGTAAAGGGTCGTGTCCCTATTTTTGTTCAAGATTTTGTCTAAGATGGTCATGTGAGATATAGACTTCCTTTTGCGTTTAAATGTTTTTGAATGTTATATTGTATGGTTTTGAATTAAAAAAAAATCGTACTATTTCTATTACCTATGAATGAATGAGCTATGAGGCTTGTATAAGACCCCTTCGGGGTCGAGTACACCGTGTCACATCCGGGGTCTTGACTCGGGTCGTGACACTAAATCTTCTATGTATCATGTTACCCCCAATGGTCTGGCTGAAGCATTCAATAAGACTTTATGCTACATGCTGAAGAAAGTTGTCTCTAAGTCCAAACGAGATTGGCATGAAAGGATGAAAGAACCTTTGTGGGCATAAAGGACGATCTACACACCGACTCAAGCAACCCCATATATGCACTTGATTTTGGAGTTAAAGTAGTCCTGCCACTTGGGCATCAACTACCTTCCTTAAAACTCATTATTCAAGAAGGGCTCATTGAAGAAGAAAATGTTCTTCTACGTCTTACAGAGTTAGAAGCACACGATGAAGAGAGCCTAGAAGATCAATAAGAATGTTATCAAGCTCGTCTATCGCAGTTTTTTACAAGAAGGTTTGCTTAAGGTGCTTCCAAGTTGGAGACCATGTCTTGGCAGTAAGAAGACCCATCATTACTTCACATAAGTTTGGTGAAAAATTTACCTCAAAGTGGGATGGACCATATGGCGTAGAAGAAGCGTGTTTAAATGGCGCTTACAAGCTTGTTGATGCATATGGCATGAGGATCGGTCCTACTAACACAAAATTACTAAAGAGGTACTACCCTTGAAGTAAGATGAGGCTCCTTAAGGTACGAGCATAAATTACATGTTACTCCTAACCTGCAAGAGTATAAACTGTGCACGATACCTAAAAAACAAAAAAAAATACACTCACCCAAAACTACATTATGACTTGATTCTCTTAATTGAGGTATGTAGGCCATTAGAGTTATATATGTTCAGTTGCATGAATGTCAAAAAAACACATGTTCCCACTTAATCTATCACATTAAACTTAAGTTTATATGTATTTTATTTTATTTTTTATTTCATAACACTTCAGACTTGCATGAAGTATTGATGGGTCACGGGAGGGGGTGGGGTCTTAGAAAATATGAGCTTCTTTAAAAATATGCTTGAAGTCTTTAAATTTAGTCATGTATGCATATTGAAGTCTTCAAATTCTTTAAGTCTGCAAATCAAAGTCTTCAAATCCTTCAATTATATTATACAAGTTGATGTCTTCAAATACTTTAAGTATGCAAATTGAAGTCTTCAAATCTTACGAGCTTGCAAGTTAGACTCTCAAATCAAACAAGTACGGAAGTTGTAGTTTTCAAATTCTACAAAATTACAAGTTAAAGTCCACAAGTTCGCAAGTTAGACTCTCAAATCTAACAAGTTTGCAAAATGAAGTCTTCAAGCTTTGTAAAATTGCAAGTTGATGTCTTCAAATTCTATGAGTTTGCAAGTTGAAGTCCTTAAAAGTTGTTATGGGTTGAAGCGTTAAATTCCGCAAGATTTAAAAAACAAATTTGAATGTGCTAACTTAAAATATGGAACATCCACTATTTTCGTTCTTATTGGCATGCAAAATATGAAATGTTTTTGGATTATTAAAAGCTTGCAATCAAACAAATAAAGAGCAAATTCAAGTCGGAGAATGCAATAAAAATGCATGATATGAGACGAAGAAAAAGAAGAAACTTAATTACCATAAAATTTTCTAAAATATCAATCAAATTCTGAAGGAATAAAATGAGAAGATAAAGAAAATCCCAATCTAAATATTATTTGTAGTTTGTCAAATCTTGACCACTAGCCTCGAAGCACTTTCTTTTCATTTCAAAATGAATTGAATCTCCGGTCGTTAATAAATTCATGTTTTCTTACGAGAATATCTCATCTTCTATAGTTAAAATCTTGGCTTGAATATCCTCAACGTTCTTTTAAGCAGCTTCTATAGAAGCTTCAAGTTCTTCTCGCTCTCCTTGTAGAGTTGATAGCTTTCGCTTAACCTTTTTTTTAGCAATTTCTTGTTAGGAAAAAGGTGTTTTGCCTTCTCACCCTCTTCTACTCTAAATTATTCAAGACATTCCTTGGCATTGGAAATAAACTCCATTTTATTATCATGATGTGTCTTATCAACAAAATTATAGTGTTCTTGATCATAGGAAGTAGCGAGCTCGAAAAGAGAATCCACCAAGGGTGAAAGATCTAATAAATTCATCTCGTTGAAGATCTCGTAAATATCCTCTTTATAAGATGAAATAGAGTCTACAAAAGTTCTAGAAATTTTGCCACAAATCTCTTCCCAAAGCCCCAAGTTGCTATTCCTTTTGTGGTTGAATACCACACTTTTTTCTTCAAAGACAGACATAGCTCCATTCATCTTTGGAAGAACTTGAGAAAGCTCATTGAATAGGAGTTAAACCTTTTAAAGTTTGGTCACAAGAAGTAGATGATGTCTTTTGTCCTTGCTCAACATTTCATGTTGTGATCCCATTGCATGTCCAATAGTATTGACCTATAAACAAAAAAATGGTTAGCAAAGTTTTTTATTCATGACTCAAAGATAAGAGATTCGTGATTAAAAAAAATAATTTCACTCTGAACTGTTAACATTCTTGAAGTATTATTAATGTTTTAGACTTCTACAACTTCTAGATCAATAGCTTCTGCCCCAGTTGATATAACCCTTTGCCTCTTCCAACATCAATCATTGCTACTTTTGCTTATTTCTTGAAAGGATCGTTTACTAGATGAAAAAATTCGGGGACATTTCTCTATATCAGTAGAAGTATGAACTACTTCTTTCTTAGATACCTTAGAGGATTTAAATTTCTTGTTGTGATGTTAGGGAGCAAATGGTGTCATGATTCTTGAAAGCATCTTCTCGGTGTATTGACTTTTGTCCTATAAAAGGGTAACAATGTTTGACCCAACCTTCTCCACTAAAACTTCCAAATTATCCTCAAGAAACTTTCCATGGGATTCCCACCAAGATGGATATCGGGTAGAGTAAAGCTTCTTCGCAAAAGTTATCGCATATGGAAAGGTCGCTTTAGACATGGTAGCACGTGATATGCAAATGTGCCAATCTGTAAGGCCCTCATCGATTAACTCAGCACGAATATCCTTTCCTTAATAGCTAGGAATATCTTAATGTAAACAAAATTGGTGACTAAATCGGTGCGGACTATATGGCTCAATGATGAAGGAACCTCCCCTCCTCAATGAAAGATAATCAAAACAAAGGCTCATAAAATGAATTGACTCTAACTCTGGCGCTTTGCTATCATCAATATAATAGGTTGGGTGAGGCCTACTACGCATGGTTGCATTCCATACAATGCTTTCCACTCAATGAACACGCTTCATTGCCTCGTTTATCAAAATATTTTGCAGAAACCTTCCTTAGAATATACCATCATTCATGGGAGAGAAGTGGATAGTGTTTCTTGGGATAATAATCAAGCCAACCATAAAAATAGTGAATGGGAAAACAAACTTTTATATGGTATAACTGTGAAGAAATTGAAATTTTATTTAAGTCATGATAGATGCTCAGTAAGACCGGGACCACAAGCCTAAAACCCTTAGATCATTCTCCATCAAGCTTGTCATCTTGAAAGTTTCAGGCAAATAAAATCCCCTTCTTCAAATGGAAATACAAAGGCGCATAACCAACATGACAAAATGGCTACCAAATAAGTCTCATATTTCCGGTGTTTCGCTCCAATCTTAGAAAATATTGTCTATTGAGCACTTAACCATGTATTTATATCAGTTGGTATTTTGCCTGTTGGATATGTGTAGATGATAGTCGTTGAGCCTTCTTTTATTTTCTTGGGGGAGCTAGCTCATATTTGAGATCCTTCTTGCACCAAAATTGTATCCATTAACTAAAGGAGACCCCTATATTACCATTATTTTCTTATTTAAGATGGTGAAAGGCAGCAAACAAATACTCACAAGTTCGAGGAAGAAATTTTTCCTTCTTTGTCATCAAAACTTGTAAGTTCTATGGCATTAGGTACCACTTCTTCGTAAGGGACTCCGCTAATTGGCAAGCCACCAAGAGTATGCATTTCCAAAGATATATGGATGCTTCTCCGGCAGATGTAAGTAATGTATTTTCTTGGGGACACCAAGCCTCACAAAAGACTTGTATAATATTGGAGTTCCGATCATAAGTAAAAAGAGAAGCAAATACAACATCACAAATGTTATCGTTTCTTAAGCTTTGCCCATTTTTGCTAAGGACATCTTTTGTCGATTCCCAGTATCCCACAATGCAATGATATTCACCTTCAAACACAATGTTGTCTCCCCAACACAATTCCTCTTGAATCATGCGACGACCTAAATTTGGAAGAGTTCTTGCGATATTTGTACCTTGAGGATTTGGTTTCTCAAGATACCAAACTTTGAAGGCTTTATTATATTTGTGATCATATTCATAGGTCCAATTTTTTATATGAAGCACATTCTTCAATTGTGGCCATGGATCAACATAACGACACACTAAAGAATTTAAGCATTCGGGATCTCATAAAGCCTCAAATTGGTGATCTCAACGTGGGAACGTTAAACACATCCCTTCACACCTTATGCTTAAATATTTAGGATCTTATAAGACCTCAAATTAGTGATCTCAAGACGGGGAGGTTAAACGCATCCCTTCAAACCTTATGCTTAAATATTCAAAATCTCATAAAGACTCAAATTAGTGATCTCAAGACCAGAACGTTAAACACATCCCTTCACATCTTATGCTTAACTATTTGGGATCTTATAAAGCCTCAAATTAGTGATCTCAAGGTGGGGACTTTAAACACATCCTTCACACCTTATGCTTAAGTATTTGAGATCTTATTAAAGTCTCAAGTTAGTGATCTCAAGGTGGGGTTGTTAAACACATCCCTTAACACTTTATGCTTAAGACTTGAGGATCTTATAAAGCCTCGAAATAGTTATATCAAGGCGGGGACGTTAAACACATCCCTTCGCACCTCAAGACCAAATTCTTGTGTTATGATAGCTCTCCATCGCATGACATCCATAAAATAAATATTAAAATCCATGACCTACGAAAACAAAAAAAAAGGGCCACAAGAGTAAAGAAAAAGCACAAAGCGAAAAAAATACATACCTTGACGCTCAGGCTCCGAAGGTCTGAAAAGGAAAGAAAAGTTTAATAGCTGATGTTGAGGATAAAAATGTATGAGCCTCTATTTATGATTAAAATCCTAAGAAGGAATATTAGTATGTCACTGAAATTCCTATTACAAGAGATATTAGTGGCTATGGCAGTAAGTATAATAAAACATTTCCTTACCATGATCTAATCAGATTGTTGTTGGTATAAACATCTAACTGCTCTTTCTCCAAATCTAATTGGCCAAGGATAAAGGGAGATTGGCAATGTGATGTTGAAATACCATTTTCCACTCTAATGATTATTGGAGTGGTATATCAATAAAATAATTTCAAAATATATAGTACATAATTATCGTATTATTTATACTTCAAGCCTACTCTTCAAATGATAAAATATCTTGTCAAGACTTGCAGTAAGGGGCATTTGTAATCATTTAAATGTATTAAAATAATTTTTTTATAAGATGATTTGAATTATATTAAATTCATGAATATATTAGTCCAAATAAATATTATGGATTAATATAATTGGGTTAATTATTTAAGTTCAATAAAAATTGATTTAATTAAAGTCCTAATTAATATATTTGAGCTATAATAGATAAGCCAGTTTTCTAAGTCCAATGTCATCTCATCTTAGAGGCCCAGTTTGGTGTCACGTGTCAAATGTCGTGGCATGTCAAGTAAAACAAATAAGCCAATAAGATCATGTCATGTGTCAAAATGATAAGCCCACTTCGCTTTTAGCCCATATGTCATGTCACTTATATCTGATTGGCCGAAGGGAAGTCTCGTTGGATTTATTTTCACATATTTGACACATACATAGGAGATATGGATATATATTTTTTCCTTTTCTAATTTTGTCGTGTAAATAATCTTTTGATATTTTTTCCTTTTGATCTTGAGAATATTCTTTAGGGCTTACCATTAGATGTCATCTTACTTGTATAAATATGACCTAATTGTATAGTTTTATTCATTGAGAAATATAAGAAGAAAATTTTCTATATTGTTCTTCATTTATTCTTTCATGGTTTCAGAGCAGTGTTAAAAAAAAATTATTCTTCCGCTTTCATTTATTTTCTCTATTTTCAGAAATGGTTGAAATTGAATCATCCAATACTCAAATCACATAAATGAATGATAGAGTTCCTGCAATTAATGCAGTGGATTCATCACATGCTTTCTATATTCACCCTTCTCATTATTCCGACATGAACCTTGTCTCCACTATTTTTTATGGAAGGATTTATGGTGGTTGGAGAAGGGTTGTTATTATAGCTCTTTCAGCGAAGAACAAGCTAGGATTTATTGATGGATCCCTAGTTGTTCCTATTGATATAACTCTTCAAAAGTCTTGGTCTAGATGTAATGACATGGTCTTGTCCTGGTTACTCAATTCTCTCTCAAAAGAAATTGTTGAGTCTATCTTGTACTCCCAAAGAGCCAAAGTCTTATGGTCTGACATTGGAAGATAGATTTGGTCAGGCTAATGGTGCCAAATTGTTTCAACTTCAAAAAGATTTAAATGTTGTAATTCAAGGAAATTCTAGTATTTCTGCATATTTCACAAAAAATGAAGAATTTGTGGGATGAGTTAGATGCACTAAACACTTTTTCTGCTTGTAGTTGTGAGTGTGTATGTGGAGCAAAACAAAAGAGTATAAAAGCTCATCAAGATGATAGGTTGCTTCAGTTTCTTATGAGTCTAAATGACACTTTCATAGGGGTTAGAAGTAATATTTTGTTATCTTCCCCTCTTCCTACTCTTGGTCAAGCTTATTCTCTTGTTACTCAAGATGAAAAACAAAGGGAATTCATGTTACTCCTGCTTAGGAGAATCAGCATCCTTTCTTGTTGGTAATGCAGGAGAAAGGAGGTTCAATGATTACAAAACTCAACAAGAAAATCCCATTAAGAAAACTTCTCCAGTGTGCAACTATTGTAAGAACATAGGACATACTATTGATCATTGCTATAAAATTTATGGTTTTCCTTCAGATTTCAAGTTCACCAAATTTAAGAAGTATCAAAAGGGTGCTATTGCCAACAATGATTTTAGTACAGGAGAAGGTACTCATCAAGGAGTGGAAAATGATCCAGATGTGAATTCTCTCAGTCAAGAAAACGTGGCACAACTTCTGTAGAAACTAAATCTAAAGAATGATGGGTCTACTAATGCATCTGCAAACCTCACTTGTGCTGGTATGCCCAAGTTCTTTAATTCTTATGCTTACCTGTTTAAAGTTGACACTTGTTCTTCGATATTAGATAGTGGAGCATCTGAGCATATTACTTTTGATAGAAGTTTTTTCACTAATTTCAATCTTTTACCTAAACCTATCATGGTAACTCTACCTAATTCTCATAAAGTAAAGGTTACTCATTCAGGATTTGTTTCTCTTTTATCCAATCTAGTTCTACAAAATGTTCTCTATATTCCTTCTTTCAGATTCAATCTTATCTCGATACACAAATTATGTAAACAACTTCAAAAATATGTGCTTTTTACCCCTAACGCTTGTTTCATGTTACAGGGCCCTTCACTGAAGAGACTGAAGAGGCCTCTGGTGCTTGGTAAAGAACAAGGAGGTTTATATATCTTCAAGTCAAGTCAGCCAACAGTTTCTACAAAGAGCCTACCTAGTTCCAATCTTCATAGTGTATCGTTTTGAAGTCCTTTAATAAATGCATTTACTTCGTGTTCTAGTTTCTTTGATTCCAATGTAAAAGAGAAGCTATGGCACTATAGATTAGGCCATATGCCAATGAGTAATATGAAGAAAGTTTTTCAATTATCTTAATCTTGTTCAAATTTATCTTCTCCTTGTGTTATTTTTCCTATGGCAGGTTAATCAAAATTATATTTTCCTTCTAGTGCTATTTGTACCAAGGCTGCTTTTGACTTAATTCATGTGGATACTTGGGGTCCTTATAAATCTACTACACATGATGGGTATAGGTATTTTCTTACAATTGTTGATGATTTTAGTAGAGCTACTTGGAATCATCTACTCAGGACTAAATCAAATTTCTTCTCTGTCCCACAATCTTTTATTTCTATGGTAGAAGACAATTCAATTCCAAAGTTAAAATTATCAGAACTGACAATGCTTTTGAATTACAGTGTGGGAAAATTCAATCTAATTTTTTTCTTTCCAAGGGAATTATTCATCAAACTACTTGTGTCCACACTCCACAACAAAATAAAGTAGTGGAGAGAAAACACAAGCATTTATTGAAAACATCAAGAGCTCTTTTATATTAATCTCACCTTCCTATTGGTTATTGAGGGAAATGCTTGCTAACAGCTACTTATCTTATAAACAGATTTCCTTCCAGTGTTTTGAATTCACGAACCCCTTTGGAGGTTCTGTTCAAAGTTAAACCATCTTATTCTCATCTAAAGTGTTTTGGTTGTTTGTGTTTTGTCTCTACTCTTCCTTTACATAGAACTAAATTTGATCCTAAAGCTTCACCTTGTGTGTTTATAGGATATCCATATGGAAAAAAGGGCTACAAAGTGCTGGATCTACAAACCAAGAAAATTTTAGTTTCTAGGAGTGTTATTTTCCATGAAGAGTATTTTCCTTTCTCTTCACAATCTGATTTACGTTCAACTTTATTTCCTTCTACTACTATAATTTTTTCTGAATATCCTTTAGAATCTCATTTTTCCACATTAAATTCAAATTCTGATTGTTCTTCTGATTTTGATAATGTCTCCAAATCTACTAGTCCTTCTAAATCTTCGTCTCCTTCCAATGTTACTTCACATATCAATTCCTCTCCTGATATATCCCCTACACTTTCTTCTCCATTACCTGTTGTTCAAACTATACTCAGAAAATCTTCTAGAAATCACAAGAAACATGACTACTTAGAAGATTATATTTGCAATGCTCTCCATCTTACTGATGTGACTTCTTCTTGTTTTCTAAGTCTTGTTACTCCTGAGTCTTTATCTTTTAGTGATTTATCTTCTAACAATCAATTCATGCTCAATTCTATTACTAGTATATATGAACCTGTTAGCTATATTCAGGCAGCTCACCATCCGAATTGGAAGGAAGCCATGGATAAAGAACTTGCGATTTTAAACCTTAAAAACACATGGAATATTGTTGTGCTGCCTATAGGTAAGAAGGCTCTGCCAACTAAGTGGGTTTATAAGGAAAAACGACACTCTGATGGAAGTATTGAAAGACTAAAAGTTGGATTAGTCATTAGAGGTGATGTGCAGAGAGAACGTATTGATTATAATGAAATATTTTCTCCAGTGGTCAAGATGACCACCATCAAGTGTATTTTAGCTATTGCACTGAAGAATGGATGGGGTGTGTTTTAATTAGATATGAACTGTAACACTCCGAAATACTAACCAGGAGTCGCATGTGAATTTACCGTTGCTTAATTACTACAATATGTTTTATTCTCGTTTTGGGAACTTGAAATTTTGTCATATTTGCAAACTTGCTTAACATAAATTGAAACAGTCATTTAAGGAATTGTTTTGGGGTATTTCCGTAACATTCTAGTTGGAATTATCTACAACTTAAAAGGAGGTGAAGGATATATATATATAGGTGTATATGTATGCATTTTGGGCAGCACACAACTATTTGGGCAGCACCTTTGAAGGACAGTTGTACAAGTGATAAACATCACTTTTGTGACTATATATTTTCACACCTCCTTTAGTAAATTCGTCTTCCTCAAGTCTTAGAACCTTATAAACATATCTAAGCAGTTTGTTCTTCAAAATCACAAGAGGAAAACTTTGTCCTTTTGGCTGGGATTCAAGACACACCATTTTCTTTGGTAAGTGATGAAATTTGTTTCTGAGCTGGATAGTGTTTGGTAATTTATGCATATCTCATTCTCTAGAACTTCGTTTATAATGAATATATATGATTTAGAAATCTAATTCATATACCTACAACTCTTATGTTTATGTAAAACTCTAATTTAGCTATTATGGATTCGGAATATGGGACGCAACATAGGGAAAGTTCTGTCCAAATTTCGGAAATTGAAATCATGTATGATCAACTATTAGTGTTTTGAATATATCTTTTTGTACAAAATATATTTTGTGGTAATTATGTTTATTTACAAACTTTAGAGATGTACCTACATCTTTCATGAAGGATATAAAGTCCAGTTTTGCGTTTTTCCTATACAAATCTAAGTTGCGACTTAGGTACTAGGCTGGACAGATTCACTGTTCTAGGAGCATAGTTGTATTTGTACATGCTAGGCTTACTTGTGATGATGATCCTGTTTTACGTCAACATTATTGAGTTAATAAAAGTTAAAGAAGTTATTAAATTGTATTTTTTAAGGTTATCTATACTCGTGTACAAGTTGAGAACCTTGATACGTTGGTCAGGCTACGGTTTGAATTCTTGAAGTTTTGTTGGACTGTTTCTATGCTAAACCCAAAGGTTTGGGTATAAACTAGTACTTGTACTCTTGTTATCTGCTTGTATATTTGAAGGGTTATCTCAATACCTTGGTTACTTCTTGTCACATTGTATTGTCGTATTGATATTCTCTGAAACTTTCAAGACACTTGTGTAACTCGCCCACTTGTACGGATTGCTTGATCACTTGGCATTCTTGTTGGGATATTGTCCTTCTTGTGGCTGTGACTTTGTCACTATTGGCATGCCTATTGATTCGGATTATTTGCCATCTTGACTCTGGATTTTTAGTTCGTCTTAAGTATGGAAGTTGTCCATTTTAAGTACGAATTAGAAAGCCATTTTTAATATGGTTCTTGGTTCTCTTGATTATTGGGCTTGACCCTTCTTGATACAGGGCTTCGGTCCTTCTTGATACAGGGCTTCGATCCTTGTTGATACAGGGCTTTGGTCCTTCTTGATACTTGGTTATGCTAGGTGTGACGGTATGATGTATATATTGGGCGAGCCTTGGTATTGCACCTCTTGGGAAATGGTGCTATGAGCTTTCTGGACACTTGGATCTTTAAATATAGAACTTGATACCCTTAATATATTGTTTACTTGATTTATTTATTATGTTTCAATTGTGTTGTTCATGACTTTTAAAAGCTAACTTGGTGAATCTAGCTGTCACGACCCAAGCCTAGGGCCTAGACGTGACATGGCGAATGAGGAACCCCAAACAAGCCTCTCAAACTTGTCATCTCACTTCATCGGTCGCGGAAGTACAATCAACATTAATTAACGGGAAAATAGGGACTAAGGGCAAACCATTTCAAAATGACATCATAGAATAAGAGTCAAGCTCATTTACAAAATACTTGTCCAACGCACACCTCTACATACATAGATAGGACGGGGCCATGACATACTACCG